>PVIY010008491.1:0-76802 GCA_004026745.1 Myrmecophaga tridactyla
ACTGGCATAAAGATAGATATATTGACCAATGGAATTGAATAGAGTGTTCAGATATAGACCCTCTCATCTATGGATATTTGATCTTTGATAAGGCAGTCAAGCCAACTCACCTGGGACAGAACAGTCTCTTCAATAAATGGTGCCTAGAGAACTGGATATCCATATGCAAAAGAATGAAAGAGGACCCATATCTCACACCGTATACAAAAGTTAACTCAAAATGGATCAAAGATCTAAACATTAGGTCTAAGGCCATAAAACAGTTAGAGGAAAATGTAGGGAGATATCTTATAAATCTTATAATTGGAGGCGGTTTTGTAGACCTTACATCTAAACCAAGAGCACTGAAGAAATAAATAAATAAATGGGAACTCCTCAAAATTAAACACTTTTGTGCATCAAAGAACTTCATCAAGAAAGTAAAAAGACAGCCTACCCAATGAGAGACAATATTTGGAAATGACATATCAGATAAAGGTCTAGTATCCAGAATTTATAAAGAGATTGTTCAACTCAACAACAGAAAGACAGCCAATCCAATTACAAAATGGGAGCAAGACTTGAAAAGATACTTCTCAGAAGAGGAAATACAAATGGCCAAAAGGCACATGAAAAGATGCTCACTATCCCTGGCCATTAGAGAAATTCAAATCAAAACCACAATGAGCTATCATCTCACACCCACCAGAATGGCCATTATCAACAAAACAGAAAATGACAAGTGCTGGAGAGGATGTGGAGAAAGAGGCACACTTATTCACTGTTGGCGGGAATGCCAAATGGTGCAACCACTGTGGAAGGCAGTTTGGCGGTTCTTCAAAAAGCTGAATATAGAATTGCCATATGACCCAGCAATACCATTGCTAGGTATCTACTCAGAGGACTTAGGGGCAAAGACACAAATGGACACTTGCACACCAATGTTTATAGCAGCATTATTTACAATTGCAAAGAGATGGAAACAGCCAAATGTCCATCAACAGATGAGTGGCTAAACAAACTGTGGTGTATACATACGATGGAATATTATGCAGCTTTAAGACAGAATAAACTTATGAAGTATGTAACAACATGGATGGACCTTGAGAACATTATGCTGAGTGAGACTAGCCAAAAACTAAAGGACAAGTACTGTATGGTCTCACTGATATGAACTGACATTAGTGAATAAACTTGGAATATGTCGCTGGTAACAGAGACCATCAGGAGGTAGAAATAGGGTAAGATATTGGGTAATTGGAGCTGAAGGGATACAGACTGTGCAACAGGACTGGATACAAAAACTCAGAAATGGACAGCAGAATACTACCTAACTGTAATATAATTATGTTAAAACACTGAGTGAAGTTGCATGTTAGAATGATAGAGGGAGGAGGTCTGGGGACATAAATGAAATCAGAATGAAAGATAGATGTTAAAGATTGAGATGGCATAATCTAGGAATGCCTAGAGTGTGTAATAATAGGGAAATGTACAATGTACAAATTTTAAAAATGTTTTTGCATGAGGAAGAACAAAGGAATGTCATTATTGCAGGGTTCTGAAAATAGATGGTAATTAATATTTTAAAATGTCACCTTATGTGTGAGACTAAAGCAAAAAATGGTTATTTGTTACAAAATTTATATTTTGACTAGTGCATTTCCTAATATAACTTATGTAAATAGTTTGATTGAACACCATAAGTACTTGGAATCTCAGGTAGAACATGAGATTTTGTTGGTTTGTCCAGAGTGATGCCCCAATGAATCCCAGGATGATTGGATCAGTGAGTGGAAAACATTTGCAAAGCCCCCTTCGGGGAATGGTGAGAGCAGGGAGAAATTCAACTTCCCCAAGTTGAATTCTTGATATTCTTATGAGCAGTGTGGACAACCAAAGCTATAGGCTGAGCCCCCATCTTGGGGTTTGTTCATATGAAACTTAACCCCACAAAGGATAGGTCAAGTCTACTTAAAATTTAGGGCTAAGAGTCAACCCCAAGAGAGCCTCTTTTGTTGCTCAGATGTGGCCTCTCTCTCCAGCCAACATGACTAGCAGTCTCACCACCCTCCCCCTCTCTGCATGGGACATGACTCCCAGGGGTGTGGACCTTCCTGGCAACGTGGGACAGAGATCCTGGAATGAGCTGAGACTCAGCATCGAGGGATTGAGAAAAACCCTAGAATAAGCTGAGAATTAACATCAAGGGATTGAGCTAACCTTCTTGACCAAAAGGGGGAAGAGTGAAATGAGACTAAGTGTCAATGGCTGAGAGATTCCAAACAGAGTTGAGAGGTTATCTTGGAGGTTATTCTTATGCATTAAGTAGATATCACTGTGTTATTCAAGATGTAGTGGAGAGGCTGGAGGGAACTGCCTGAAAATGTAGCGCTGTGTTCCAGTAGCCATGTTTCTTGATGATGATATAGCTTTCACAATGTGAAAAAAATATCCATTCTAGTTCTGCTGTATCACATTCCAAAAGCTTACAAACTAACACAGTAACCTACATACAACCTAAAATTTCCCCCTTTTAACTACATTAACATATATAATTCAGTGCTTTTAATTGCATTCACAATGCTTTACTACAATTGCCACCATACATTACCAAAAATTTACAATCAACCTAAATAGAAACACTGTAAAATTTACTTAGCTTTTTGAGGACATGCCAAACTGTCTTCCATAGAGGCTGACACCAGCAATGAATGGGTGTTCCTATTTCCCCATTTCTTCTCCAACATGTCTTATTTTCCATTTTTTGACTGTATTCATTCTAATGGGTGTGAAATGGGATCTTATTTTTGTTTCAATTTGTATTCCCTGATAGCTAATGATATTCAGTATGTTTTCATGTGCTTTCTGGCTATTTGTATATCTTCTTTGTAGAGCTGCCAATGCCCATTCAAGACTTTTACACATTTTTTTTTTGCCTTGTTATTAAGTTGAAGGATTTCTTAATATATTCTGCATATTAACTCCTTATTGGATATGGACTTTCCAAATATACTCTGTCCCTTGAGTAGGTAGTCTTTTCACTTTCATAATAAAATCCTTTTATGCTCCAAATCAGGTTTAGTTCATTTATCATATTATTCAAGTTCTCTGTCTAGATGTTTTATTTATTGATGAAAGTGGCATTTGAAGACTCTATTTTGGAGACTTAGTTTTGCCAGTGTTTGACACATGTAATTTGGAGCAACATGGTTAAATGCATAAATATATATGATTGTCTTTTTTCTTGATGGATTGACCGTCATGGTCAGGTTCATGTGTCAGCTTGGCAAAGTTGTGGTACCTGTTTGTCTCATTGGGTAAGTGCTGGCTTGTCTGTTGCAATGAGCACATTTCATAAAATTAGATCATGATCACGTCAGCTGCATCCATAGCTGATTCCATTTGTGATCAGCCAATGGGAGTGTCTTCTGCAATGAGTGATGCTTAAACTAATCACTGGAAGCCTTTTAAAGGGGATTCAGAAGAGACAGGTTCTTCTTCCTGCTTTGGCCGGCGAGCATCTCCTGTGGAGTTCGTCCAAACCCTCCATTGGAATCGTCAGATACATAGCCTGCCCTGCAGATTTTGAACTCTGCATTCCCATGGTTACGTGAGACATTTTTATAAAATTTTATATTTGTGAGTGTTCCCTGTTGATTCTGTTTCTCTAGAGAATCCTAACTAATACATCTCGGTACCAGGAATGGTTCTTAAGAAACAGAATCTTAAAAATGGATTTATATTAATGGTTTCCTACTCTGACTGGACTCAAAAGCACTAAGGACTCTTATTCCCATAAAATCAGAATGACATTCCCAATCCATGGAGTGAGTTGGCAAAAGAGATAGTCAAAATATCACCATTCGATTTTCCTAATGCTTCACTTGTACGAAGCCAGGTTCTGGGGGATAATGTTTTTGACACCTTTACATAATTTTGTGGAAATAAAAGATGTAGAGATGTTGACTGGTTGTTGTTAGATACACTGGATACATTAAGGAGTGAAAGGGATGGGCTTAAGGCTTCAAACGAGAAGCTTAAGTGCCGTCTGACAGATACAGACGTTTCTATGAGTATCCTGAAGGAAAATCTTATTTCCTATAGCTGTAGACTTGAGATCTCTGAAAATCAGACTCATAATCTTATTGTTAGAGTATCAAATTTACCACATAAACTGAAATCTCAATGTTGCATGGTGTCTGCTGTTAAGGTGAAGGCATTGATTGGAAAGGAGTGGGACACTGAAAAATGGATGCTGACATATGATAGTGATGTTGGGGGTGAGGTTGAAACCGTAGGTCATGCTGAGTCTTCTCTAGGTAACCCTGTAATAGTTTGCCCTGAGGACATAATCACCCCACCTCCAGCCTGTCTTGAGGAGTTGGCCACCCAACCTCCTCCTGAAGGGATTAGCCCTGAAGTGATTAATACTGTTTCACCAGATGAAACTGCAAATGAAGGCCCTGAAGCAAATGGCTTGGAAGATATTTCTAATTCTTTTCATGACCCACCCCACCACCCCTCATTTCTTCCAGACCAATAACTAAATTAAAGTCCCAACAGGCCCCTAAAGGTGAGGTAAAAAGTATCACACATGAGGAGGTACGTTATACTTCAAAAGAACTGTGTGAATTTTCCAATTTATATAGACAGAAATCAGGGGAATATGTGTGGCAATGGATTTTAAGGGTGGAAAATGGTGGGAGGAATATAAGGTTGGATCAGGCTGAATTTATTGATATGGGCCCACTGAGCAGAGATTCTGCATTCAATGTTATAGCTGGAGGGGTTAGAAAAGGTATTAACAGTTTGTTTGGATGGTTGGTTGAAATGTGGATTAAAAGGTGGCTAACATTACCTGAGGTTGAAATGCCAGAACTGCCCTGGTATAATGTAGATGAGGGGATCAAGAGGCTTAGAGAGATTGGAATGTTAGAGTGGATTTATCATGCAAAGCCTGCTCTTACACCCCAGGAATTTCCGGAGGATGCACCTTTTACCAGAACAGTGAGAAATAATTTTATGAGATTAGCGCCATCATCCCTGAAGAGCTTTGTGGTTGCACTTCTCTGTAGGTCAAATATTACTGTAGGAACTGCTGTCACTGAGCTGGAATCCATAAACACAATGGGGATGATGGGATCCCGAGTAGGTAGAAGCCAGATGGCAATATAATCGCCAACAACAGGGTAGATGTGGCTATTATAATAGACAGCAAACTCAAAGCAGGAGTCAAAATTATATGACTCACAGAGACTTGTGGCAGTAAATCATGGGGTACCTAGAAATACAATAGAAGAGGAGTCTACTAAATTCTTGTTTGAGCTGTATAAACAAAAGAGTTCTAGGTCAAGTGAACAGAAATCTAACCTGAATTACAAAAACACAGAGTCATGGCCCCTAAACAATTTCCAGACTTGAGACAGTTTACCGACCCAGAGCCCCTTGAATGAAGGGGAGGCCAGGTCCCTATGGGGGAGAACCGTGTTACACTGCCACAAATTTATGCTGTTAATCTTCCTCCAAGCCTTCCCCAAGGACACCAATGGCCTTTTACCAGGGTAACTGTGCACTAGGGAGAAAGAAATGATCAGATATTTCGGGGATTATTAAACACTAGTTCAGAAGTGACATTAATTCCAGGGGACCCAAAACATCACTCTGGTCCACCAGTCATAGTGGGGACTTATGAAGGCCAGGTGATCAATGGTGTTTTAGCTCAGGTCCATCTTACAATGGGTCCTGTGGGCTCCCGGACCCATTCTCTAGTTATTTCCCCAGTTCCAGAATGTATAACTGGTATAGACACACTGAGAAACGGGCAGAATCCCCACATTGGCTCTCTAACTCATGTAGTGAAGGCTATTATGGTGGAAAAGTCCAAGTGAAAGCCACTAGAACTGCCCTTACCGAGCAAAATAGTAAATCAGAAGCAATACCGGATTCCTGGAAGGATTTCAGAGATTACTGTCACTCTTAAGGACTTGAAGGATGCAGGGGTGGTGATTCCCACCACATCCCCATTCAACTCTCCTATTTGGCCTGTGCAGAAAACAGATGGGTATTGGAGAATGACAGTGGATTATTGTAAGCTCAACCAGGTGGTAACTCCAATTGCAGCTGCTGTTCCAGATGTGGTATCATTGCTTGAGCAAGTCAATACATCCCCTGGTACCTGATCTGCAGCTATTGATCTGGCAAATCGTTTATCTCAATAGCTATTAGTAAGGACCACAAGAAAGTTTGCTTTCAACTGGCAAGGTCAGCTGTATACTTTCATTGTCCTACCTCAAGAGTGTATCAACTCTCCACCCCTATGTCAGAATTTTGTCCGCAGGGACCTTGATCATTTCTCCGTCTCACAAGACAACACACTGGTCCATTATATTGATGATATCATGTTGATTGGACCTAGTGAGCAAGAAGCAGCAACTACTCTAGACTTACTGGTAAGGCATTTGTATATCAGAGGATGGGAGATAAATTCAACAAAAATACAGGGGCCTTCCACCTCAGTAAAATTTCTAGGTGTCCAGTGGTGTGGGGCATGTCGAGATATCCCTTCTAAGGTGAAGGATAAGTTGCTGCATCTGGCCCCTCCTACAATGCCTAGAGGGTCTCTTTGAATTTTGGCTAAAACATATTCCTCATTTGGGGGTGCTACTCCGGCCCATTTATCGAGTGACCAGAAAAGCTACTAATTTTGAGTGGGGACCTGAACAAGAGGAGGCTCTGCGACAGGTCCAGGCTTCTGTACAAGCTGCTCTGCCACTTGGGCCGTATGATCCAGCAGATCCAATGGTGCTGGAAGTGTCAGTGGCAAATAGAGATGCTGTCTGTAGCCTTTGGCAGGCCCCTATAGGAGAATCACAATGTAGACCCTTAGGATTTTGGAGCAAAGCCTTGCCATCTGCTGCAGATAACTACTCTCCTTTTGAGAAACAGCTTTTGGCCTGTGATTGGGCCTTAGTAGAGACTGAACACTTAACCATGGGCCATCAAGTTACCATGAGACCTGAGTTGCCTATCATGAGCTTGGTATTGTCTGACCCACCAAGCTATGAAGTTGGACGTGCACAGCAGCACTCTATTGTAAAATGGAAATGGTATGTACGAGATAGAGCCAGAGCAGGTCCTGAAGGCACAAGTAGGTTACATGAAGAAGTGGCACAAATGCCCATGGTCTCCACTCCTACCACATTACCTTCTCTTTCCCAGACCAGAGCTATGGCCTCTTGGGGAAGTCCTTACAGTGAATTGACTGAGGAAGAGAAAACTCGGGCCTGGTTTACAGATGGTTCAACACAATATGTAGGTTCCACCCAAAAGCGGACAGCTGCAGCATTACAACCCCTTTCTGGGGTGTCCTTGAAGGACAGTGGTGAGGGGAAATCCTCCCAGTGGGCAGAACTTTGGGCAGTGCACCTGGTTGTTCATTTTGCTTGGAAGGAAAACTGGCCAGAGGTTTGTTTGTATACTGACTCATGGGCTGTTGCTAATGGTTTGGCTGGATAGTCAGGGACTTGGAAAGACCATAATTGGAAAATTGATGACAAAGAGGTCTGGAGAAGAAGTATGTGGATAGACCTTTCTGAGTTGGCTAAAAATATGAACATATTTGTGTCCCATGTGAATGCACACCACTGGGTGACTTCAATAAAGGAAGGTTTTAATAATCAAGTGGATAAGATGACCCGTTCTGTGGAAACCAGTCAGCTTCTTTCCCCAGCAACTCCTGTCATTGCCCCATGGACTCATGAACAAAGTGGTCACGGTGGTAGTGATGGAGGTTATGCATGGGCTCAGCAACATGGACTTCCACTCACCAAGGCTGACTTGGCTACAGCCACTGCTGAGTGCCCAATCTGTCAGCAGCAGAGATCTATAATCAGCCCCTAATATGGCACCATTCCCTGAGGTGACCAGCCAGCAACATGGTGGCAGGTTGATTATATTGGACCACTCCCTTCGTGGACGGGGCAGCGATTTGTTCTAAGTGGAATAGACACATACTCTGGATATGGGTTTGCTTTCCCTGTATGCAATGCTTCTGCCAAAACTACCATCCGTGGGCTTACAGAATGCCTTATCCATCATCATGGTATTCCACACAGCATTGCTTCTGATCAAGGAACAATCTTCACAGCAAGTGAAGTATAGAGGATGGGCACATGCTCATGGAATTCTCTAGTATTACCATGTTCCCTAACGTCCATAAGCAGCTGTATTGATAGAACAGTGGACTGACCTTTTGAAAACTCAATTACGGTGCCAACTAGGTGGCAATACCTTGAATGGCTGGAGCAATGTTCTCCAGGAAGCTGTACATGCTCTGAATCAGCATCTGCTGTATGGTGCTGTTTCTCCCATAGCCAGGATCCATAGGTGCAGGAACCAAGGGGAGGAAATGGGAGTAGTATCACTCACTATTACACCTAGTGATCCACTAGGAAATTTTTTGCTTCATGCCCCTGCAATCCTGAGCTCTGCTGGTGTACAGGTTTTAGTTCCAAAATGGGGAGTGCTTCCTCCAGGAGAAACAACAATGATTCCACTGAACTGGATGTTAAGACTGCCACCTGGACACTTTGGGCTACTTATGCCACTGGATCAACAAGCCAAGAAGGGGATTACATTGTTGTCTGGGGTGATTGACCCTGGCTATCAGGGGGAAGTAGGACTGCAACTACATAATGGAGGTAAAGAAGAGTTTTCTTGGAATATAGGAGATCTCCTAGGGCGTCTTTTAGTACTACCATGCCCTGTGATTAAAATCAATGGAAAACTGCAACAACCCAATCCTGGCAAGACTACCAATGGCTCTGCAACTTCAGGAATGAAGGTTTGGGTCACCCCACCAGGCATAGAACCACGGCCAGCTGAAGTGCTTGCTGAGGGTGAAGGGAAAATGGAATGGGTAGTGGAAGAAGGTAGTGATAAATATGAATTTCAGCCACGTGATCAGTTACAGAAACAAGGACTGTAATGCTGTTTTGTTCATGTTATACTATTTAATTTGTAAGATATCAAGTTTAAGAATGATTTTTGCCAAGGATTTGTGCCCTATTCTGGAGAGATTTAATGTGTTTCCAGTTATATGCAGGACAGTTGAGTATTGTTAGGTAAAAGAAAAACTGTGTTTTATTGTTTTTTTATTTAGAAATTAGGTATGGTTTAAGGTGATATATGTAGCTGCCAAGTTGACAAGGGGTGGACTGTCATGGTCAGGTTCATGCAACAAGCTGGCCAATTGTGGTACCTGTTTGTCTTGTTGGGCAAGTGCTGGCCTGTCTGTTGCAATGAGGACATTTCATAGAATTAGATCATGATCACGTCAGCTGCATCCACAGCTGATTCCATTTGTAATCAGCCAAAGGGGAGCATCTTCTGCAATGAGTGATGCTTAATCTAATCATGGGATGCCTTTTAAGAAGGATTCAGAAGAGACAGGCTCTGTTTCCTGCTTCAGCTGGCAAGCCTCTCCTGTGAAGTTCATCCAGACCCTCCATCAGAATTGTTGGCTTCACAGCGTTCCCTTGGATTTGGGACTCTGCATTCCTGTGGTCACGTGAGATACTTTTATAAATTTTATATTTGCGAGTGTTCCATGTTGATTCTGTTTCTCTAGAGAACCCTAATTAATACAGACCCTTTTATTAATATAGAGGGTCCTATTTTGTCACTAATAACAGCTGTTGACTTAACCTTTATTTGTCCAATATTACAATAGATAACCCACCTCTCTTTTGGTAACAATTCGCATGAATTCTCTTTATCCCTACTTTCACTTTCAACTTATATCTGTCTTTAGATCTACATTAAGTCTCTTGTAAATAAATAAAAAAACAATAAAACACAGTTTTTCTTTTACCTAACAATACTCAACTGTCCTGCATATAACTGGAAACACATTAAATCTCTCCAGAATAGGGCACAAATCCTTGGCAAAAATCATTCTTAAACTTGATATCTTACAAATTAAATAGTATAACATGAACAAAACAGCATTACAGTCCTTGTTTCTGTAACTGATGAAAATGTGTCTTTTTATGGTGACATTTAATCCATTACCAATTCGTGTTATTACTGTAAAAGCAGTATTTACTTTTAACTATTTTGTCTTTTGTTTTTTATGTGATATATCTTGTGGCTCTCTATTCCTTTGTTGCAGCCTACTGTTCTGTATAGCTAATCTTTGGTAATGGATCTAACTGATTCCTTTCTGAATTCATTTTATACATATTTTTAAAAATGATTTGTTTGCAGTTACCATGGGGTTTGTGTTACACAGCCTAAGTATATGATCAAGAAATTTGAAAAGTTACTGGCATATTTTATTATCATACACATTCTCTACTCCCATATCCCTCTGTTTACTCTCATTTTTTTCCCAAATTACCTCTATATATTTTGGGTATCCATATGAGGAAATATAACTTTTGTATTCTAATTCTTATAGGAAATAAAGAGCAGAGTTATATCTGGAAGGTACAGTACAAGTAAAGACTTTTACTTTTATTGAATTCTTCATTTCTGCACACGTCTCTGAGCCATTATCTTCTTCTTTTTTCTTTCAATGTGAAGGAAGCCTGTTCAGAATTCTTGTAGGATAAGTCTTTTGGTGATGAATTCTCTCACTTTCTGCTTATCTGTGAACATTTACACTCTCCACATTTTTGTACTATTATTTAAAGCCCATGGTTGAACTTAGGATTCACTGTGTAGTGTAGATCCATGGATTATTTAATTATGTTTGTTTGCTTGTTTATTTTGGGGGGTACATGGTCCCAGGAATCGAACTCGGGTCTCCTGCATGGAAGACAAGCATTCTACCACTGAACAATCCATGCACCCAATCCATGGATTTTTAAAAAGTTTTATTCTCTTATCATACATAAAATCTTGCAAGTCCCCCTTTTAATCACATTCATATATATTTCATTACTGTTATTTGCAGTCAGGCATTGTACTACCATCACCACCATCCATTACCAAAACATTTCCATCATTCCAAATAGGAACCCTGTACATTTTAAGCTTCAACTTCCCATTTCCTATCCCCACCCCATCCCTCAATAGCTTATATTATGACACTAACTATAATTTTGCTTATTCTAATATTTAAAATCAGTCAGATGAAACAATATGTGCTTTTTTGCCTTATTTATTTCACTTAACAGGATGTCTACAAGGTTCATCTATGTTGTTACATGTATCAGGACTTCTGTCTCTTTTTTGGCTCAGTAATAGTCCATTGTATGTATATGTCACATTTTATTTAGAACACCTGAGTTACTTTCATCTTGTTACAATTGAGAATAAGGCCACTATGAACACCAATGTGTAAATATCTGTTTAAGATCCTATTTTGTATCCTTTGGGTATATACCTACAAGTAGGTTTGCTGGATCATATGGTTGTTCTATACTTATTTTTCTGAGGAACTGCACAATTTTATTTTGCCACCAGCAATGAATAAGTGCTATTTTTATGTATCCTTTCTAACATTTTTTATAAACTATTTCATGACTGCAGCCATTCTAATGGTATGAAATGGTATCTTATTGTGGTTTTGATTTGCATTTTCATGTTGGCCAATGATATTGCACATTTTTTCATGTGATTTCTGGTCATTATACATCTCCTTTGGTGAGATGTCTTTTAAAGGCTTTTGTGGTTTTAAAATTGGGTTGTTTATATTTTTGCTGTTCAGTGGAAAGGTTTCTTTATATATTCTTGATACTAAACATTCATCAATATGTGATTTCCACATATTTTCTCCCATTATAAAGGTTGTCATTTTACTTTCAGCATATATTTCTTTGAGGGCCAAAATTTTTCATTTTCATGAAGTCTCATTTATCCATTTTTTCTTTTGATGCTTGTGCTTTGAGTGTAAAGTCTAAGAAAACACTACCTCAAGACCCTTCATGAAGATGCTCTCCTAAAATAGCTCTAGGAGTTTGATATCTATTCCTCTTATATTTATGTCTTTGATTCATTTCGTGTTAATTTTGTATATGGTGTGAAGTAAGTGGTTGTGCTGGTTTGAAATGATGTATGTACCATAGAAAAGTCATGTTTTAATACAAATCCCATTTTGTAAAGACAGTCATTTCTTCTAATCCCTATTCAGTATTGTATGTTTGAAACTGTAATTAGATCATCTCCCTGGAGATATGATTTAATCAAGAGTGGTTGTTAAACTGGATTAGGTAGAAGCGTGTCTCCACCTATTTGGGTGGGTCTTGATTAGTTTCTGAAGTCCTATAAAAGAGGAAACATTTTGGAGAATGAGATATTCAGAAGGAGCAGAGAATGCTGCAGCACCATGAAATAGAGAGTCCATTAGTTAGCACTTTGGAGATGAAGAAGGAAAACGCCTCCCAAGGAGCTTCATGAAACAGGAAGCCAGGAGAGAAATCTAGCAGATGATGCCATGTTCACCACATGCCTTTCAAGATGAGATAGAAATCCTAACCATGATTGCCATATGGCTTTCCACTGCATAGAGAAACTCTGCATTTCATCATCCTTATTGAATCAATGTATCTTTCCCTGGATGCCTTTGATGGGACATTTCTATAGACTTGTTTTAATTGGGATATCTTCTCAGCCTTAGAACTGTAAACTTGCAACTTATTAAATTCCCCCTTTTAAAAGCCATTCTGTTTCTGGTATATTGCATTCCAGCAGCTAGCAAAATAGAACAGATTTTGGAACCAGAAGTAAGGTGTGCTGCAGTTTGCAAATATCAAGCATGTTGGAATGGCTTTTTAAATGGATAAGGGGAAGATTCTGAAAAAGTTGTGAGAAATTTGATAGAGAATGTCTAGAATGCTTTGAAGGGACTGTTGGTAGAAATGTGGACTCTAAAGACACTTCTGATAAAGCCCTAGACAGAAATGAGACATGTGTTATTTATAGACTGGAAGGAAGACAAGCCTTGTTTTAAAATGGCAGATAATCTGGCAAAATTGACTAGCAGCTTTGGCTGGAAGGCAGATTTTAAAAGCCAGAATTTGGATATTTAGCAGAAGAGATCTCCAAATTAAATGTCAAAAGTGCAGCCTGATTTCTCCTCACAGCTTATAGTGAAATGTAACAGGAGAGAGATAAGCTGAAAATTGAACTCTTGGGTACAAAGAAACCAGAAATTGATGTCCTGGAAAATTCTGGGCTTCCAGGAAGGGAGACCCCAGAGAATAGTGCTCCATGTGAGGATTTGGCAAGATGTGGAACCAGTCAGCCATTTCAGAGAAAACCAAGATCAGATGTGAAGTTATCTAGGAAGGATTTGTGGAAACTCCTTGTGTCTGATGGGCATGATCCAAGGCTACTGCACAGAAAGCCAATGAGAGTGCTGTGGGACCTGTATAAACAGAGCCACTGCCAGTCTGGACTAGGGGGTTCAGAGAAGGGACACATTGGAGGAAAAATAACTTCAGAGACAAAACCATGGAGGCTGAGGTCTGAAGTCAAGAAGACTTGGGCCTGGATAGCAGACCCACCTAAGCATGTGGAGAGGGTGAGTTTGCCCCAAAGGCAGAGGATGGGCCTTCCACCTCATTGCCGTGGAAGAGTCATGCTGCCTCAGGCCTTGGAGAGGATGAAGCACATTCCTTGGGGTTTGGGGAGAGTCTGGATGCCACCACATGGAGGGGTTGAGCATGTGCCCCAAAGATGGCAGAGAGCCTGGGTGTGGCCCCAATGTTTGGAGAGGGTGGAACCAAGAAAAAGGTAGTCTCCCCAATGTCTCCCAAGGTTGTATTCAGAGGGAGGCAGGCCTCTGCATAGGCCCTTGGAAAAGGTGGGACTGTCACTTTCAAAAGCCCCAAGGATAAATAACTGTCAGACTTTGAAATGTAATGGACTTTGCCCTGTAGGGTTTTGAAACTGTATGGGCCCAGTGAACCCCACATTCTTTCCTCCCTATTGAAATGCGTTTTTGTATCCCATGACTGTTCTTCCTTTGTATGTTGGCAGCAAATACCTTGTTATGAGTTTTCAAAGGTCCAGAGACAGAGGAGAATTTTGCCTTAGGACAGACCATGCTTGTAATTACCTTTGAGATTTTGTGCTGGTTTTAACCGTGTATTGTATTTTTAATGTTACTGAAATGGTTTAAGGTTCTCTGATATTGTTATGGAATGTATGCATTTTGTATATGGGGAAAACATCTTTTTTAGAGTCCAGATGATGGAATGTGTTGGTTTGAAATGATGTATGTACCCTAGAAAAGCCATGTTTTAATCCTAATCCCTTTTTATATAGGCAGCCATTTCTTCTTATCCCTATTCAGTATTTTATGTTTGAAACTGTAATTAGATGATCTCCCTGGAGATGTGATTTAATCAAGAGTGGTTGTTAAGCTGAATTAGGTAGAGGCATGTCTCCACCCATTTGGGTGTGTGTCGATTAGTTTCTGAAGTCCTATAAAAGAGGAAACATTTTCGAGAATGAGAGATTTGGAGAGAGCAGAGAGTGCTGCAGCACCACGAAGCAGAGTCCATCAGCCAGCGCTTTGGAGATGTAGAAGGAAAATGCCTCCCAGGGAGCTTCATGAAACAAGAAGCCAAGAGAGGAAGCTAGCAGATGATGCCATGTTCACCACATGCTTTTCCAGATAACAGAGAAACCCTAACCGTGTTTGCCATGTGGTTTTCCACTTGATAGAGAAACTGAACTGCATCGGCCTTCTTGAATCAAGGTATCTTTCCCTGGATGCCTTAGATTGGGCATTTCTATAGATTTTCTTTAATTGGGACATATTCTTGACCTTAGAACTGTAAACTTGCAACTTATTAATTTCCCCTTTTTAAAAGCCATTCTGTTTCTGGTATATTGCATTCCAGCAGCTAAGCAAACTACAACAGTGGTCCTTCTCCTTTTTTTTTTGCAAATAGAAATCCAGTTTTCTCATCACCTTCTTTGCTTTGAAGAGATTGGTATTTCCCAATTGAGTGGTGTTTGCCACCTTGCTAAAAGTCGGTTGGCCATAAATTTGAGGGTTTATTTCTGAGCTCTCAGTTTGATTCCAGTGGTCTATATATTTGTCGTTGTGCCATTACCATGCTATTTTGATTACTATGGCTCTGCAATAAGTTTTAAGATTTGGAAATGTGAGTCATCTAACTTCATTCTTCTTTTTCAAGATGGCTTTAACGTTTCAGGGCCACTTACCCTTCCATATGAATTTAATGTTTGCCTTTTCCATTTCTTCAATGAGTGTTGTTTGAATTTTAATTGGGATAACATTGAATCTATAAGTTGCTTTGGGTTGTATTGACACCTTCCAATCTGTAGACATGGAATGTAATTCATTTATTTAGGTCTTTTTTGATTTCTTGTAGCAATGTTTTGTATATTCTGTTTATAAGCCCTTTACATCCTTAGTTAGATTTATTCCCAGATATTGAGTCCTTTAGCTGTTATTGGAAATATAATTTTTTATTAACTTCTTCTTTCAATTGCTTGTATATAGAAATTCTGCTGATTGTGTGTGGGGGTTTAGTATTACAGCCTGCCACTTTCAAATTGATTCATTATCTCTAGGGGCTTTGCTGTGGTGTTTTCAGGATATTATGCATATAGGATTGTATCATATGCAAATAAGGACATTTTTACTTCTTTTCCAACTAGATGCCTTTCATTTCTTTTTCTTACTTAATTGCACTGGCTAGAATTTGCAGAACAATGTTGAATATCAGTGCCAACTGTTGGCATCCTTGTCATGTTCTTGATCATAGAAGGAACACTTTTTCTTTCACCATTAAATAAGTTGTAGCTTTCATATATTCCCTTTAACATGTTGAGGAAGTTTCCTTCTATTCCTAGTGCACTGAATGTCTGTATTTAGACTGGGTGCTGAATTTTGTCAAGTGCTCTTTCTGTATCAGTTGAGATGATCATATGATTTAGTTCTCCCTTTTGTTTAAGTTTCGTATTACATTGATTGATTTTTTTATGTTGAACCAACTTTGCATGCAAGGATTAAATACCACTTGTTCATGGAGCATATACTTTTTCTTTTTTTGTTCTTTTTTTGGTGTATATATTTTTAAATATGCTGTTGGATTCCTTTTGCTACAATATTGGTAGGGATCCTTGCATCTATAGTCATAAGAGATGCTGGTCTGTAGTTTTCTTTTACTTGAAGTATTTTTGTTTTTGTTTTTGTATGCTGTATGGTGGGCTGTTCTAATTTGCTAGCTGCTGGAATTCAATATACCAGAAACAGAATGGCTTTTAAAAAGGGGAATTTACTAAGTTGCAAGTTTACAGTTCTAAGGCTGAGAAAATGTCCAATTAAAACAAGTCTATAGAAATGTCCAATCAAAGGTATCCAGGGAAAGATACCCTGGTTCAAGATGGCTAACGATGTTCAGGGTTTCTCTCTCATCTGGAAAGACACATGGTGAACACAGTCACAGTTTCTCTCTCAGCTGGAAGGGCACATGACAAGCAAGTCATCCTCTGCTACTTTTTCTCCTGGCTTCCTGTTTCATGAAGCTCCCCAGGAAGCATTTTCCTTCTCCATATCCAAAGGTCGCTGGCTTGTGGGCTCTGTGCTTCTCATGGCTATGTCGTTCTGCTCTGCTCTCTCTGAATCTCCTATTCTCAAAAGTGTTTCCTCTTTTATAGGACTTCAGAAACTAATCAAGACCCACCCAAATGGGTGGAGACATGTTGTCACCTAATCCAGCTTAACAGCCACTCTTGACTAGATCACATCATCCAGGGAGATGATCTGATTACAGTTTCAAACATACAGTATTGAATAGGGAATGGGATTTTGATTAAAACATGGCTTTTCTAGGGGACATACATCCTTTCAAACCAGCACACGGGGTCACATTTCATTCTTTTTCCATGTGACTATCTTGTTATTTCAACACCATTTGTTGAATTCTTTGTTTGTTTGTTTGTTTTTGTTGGTTTCTTTGTTTGTTTGGAGAAGTGCATAGGCCAGGAATTGAACTTGAGTCTCCCGCACAGCAGGCAAGAATTTTACCACTGAACTACCCTTTCACCCCCCATCCTTGTAGTATCTTTAGTGGCTTTGGTATGAGGGGGATGTTGGCCTCATAGAATGAATTATGGATTGTTCCCTTCTCTTGAAATTTTTTAAGGAGTTCGAGCAGAATTGGAATTAGTTTGTCTTAGATTTTAAAGTACAACTCCTCTGTGATTCCATCTGTCCTTGGCTTTTATGTAAGGTAGTTATGGATTACTGATTCAATCACTTTACTATTCATTTATTTCTTGAGATATTCTATTTCTTCTTCAGTCAGTGTAGATAGGGTGTGTGTTTCCAAGAAATTCTGCATTTTATCTAGGTTATATAATTTGTTGGTATCGAATTCATAGTATCCACTTATAATTTCAGCAAAGTATGTAGTAACATCCCCTTTTAATTTCTGATATTCATTATTTGTATCCTCTTTCTTTTTTCCTTTGCCATTCTACCTAAATATTTGTCTATTTGATTGATACTTTCAAAAGACCAACTTTTGGTTTTGTTGATTCTCTCTTTTGTATTTTTGTACTCTATTTCATTAATCTTTTTTATTTATTTCCTTCTGCTCACATTGGCTTTAGTTTTGCTATTCTTCACTAACTCTTCCAATTTTGAGGTTAGGTATCAGATTTGAAGTCTTTCTTCTTTTTTTCAATTTTATTGAGATATATTTACACATCATGCAAACCATCCAAGGTATACAACCACTGGCTCACAGTGGTATCATATAGTTGTGCATAAAACACCATGATCAATTTTAGAACATTCTTATTTCTCCAGAATAGAAAAAAGAATAAAAAATAAAGAACAAATATGCCCAGACTCCTTACCACCCCCCATTGTTTGCCCCTAGCATTGGTGTAGCAAATCTGTTGCTGTTGATAAAAGAATATTATAATATTGCTGTTAACTACAGTCCATAGTTTGCAATAGCTATGTGTTCCCCATATACTCATCTTTTTTTTCACATTTGCAGTAGTTCATGCAAGAACTTCCTTATATTTATAACGTTAAACAGTCATATACATGCTTTTAAACAACCACGTTTGATCAAATTCACCCACAATATAGCAATAAATTTACTTATAATCTCAATAACAAACTACCATTGCCTCTATCAATTCCCAAACATTTCAGTTCAACCTCATTAACAATTCTGCACATATTAGGTAACCATTACACCCACTTTTCTCTTGATTCTGTCTATTGCTAGGTACTCTATATTCTACATTTTAAGACTCTAAGTTTACATGATCTACTTACTTCATATTAGTGAAATTATACAATACCTGTTCTTTTGTGTCTGGCTTATTTCACTCAGCATTATATTCTCAAGGTTCATCCCTGTCACAGACTTCAGAACCTCATTCCTTCTTACTGCTGCATAACATTCTATTATATATATGTATCACATTTTCTTTATGCACTCATCTGTTGATGCAATTTTAGATTGTTTCCATCTTTTGGCTATTGTGAACAATGCCACTGTGAAAATCAGTGTAAAAATGTCTGTTTCTGTCCCTGCTTTCAGATATTCTGGGTTGTTTTAGTTTGCCAGCTGCTAGAATTGCAATATACAAGAAATGGAATGACCTTCAAAAGGGGGAATTTAGTAAGTTGCTAGTTTACAGTTCTAAGGCCAAAAATATCCATATTAAGGCTAGGTTATGGAAATGTCCAATCTAAGGCATCCAGGGAAAGATACCTTGGCTCCAGAAGGCCAATAACATTCAGGGTTTCTCTCTCAACTGGAAAGGCACATCGCAAATATGGCAATTTCTGTTAGCTTTCTCTCCAGGCTTCTTGTCTCATGAAGCTCCCATGGAACATTTTCCTTCTTCATCTCCAAAGGTCTCTGGTTGTGTGTACTCTTGTAGTTCTCATGGCTCTCCCATCTGATGGCTCTGTTGTGGCTCTCTTGCATTTTCCAAAAAATAATGCTTCCTCTTTTAAAGGATTCCAGTAAACTAGTAAACTAATCAAGACCCAGCAATCAAAGGTTAACACCAACAATTGGGTGAGTCACATCTCCGTGGAGATAATCTAATCAAGTTTTAAGCTTATAATGATGAATAAGGATTAAAAGAAATGGCTGTGTCCATGAGACGGATGAGGATTAAAGCATGACTTTTCTAGGGTACATAATCCTTTCAAACCAGCACATGAGTATAGACTGAGTAGCAGAAATTGCT
The DNA here is from genome assembly GCA_004026745.1 of Myrmecophaga tridactyla. NCBI lineage: Eukaryota > Metazoa > Chordata > Mammalia > Pilosa > Myrmecophagidae > Myrmecophaga > Myrmecophaga tridactyla. The sequence continues at coordinate 19,195 of PVIY010008491.1, forward strand.
GTTTCATAGGCCAACTCAATATTTAATTCTCCGAGAAACTGCCCAACTCTTTTTTCACAGTGATATACCACTTTACCTTCTCACCAGCAGTGAATAAATGTTCCTATTTCTTCACATTCTCTCCAACATTTTTAGTTTCCTGTTTGTTTAATTAGTGTGAGATGATATCTCATTGTAGTTTTCATTTGCATTTCCCAATAACTAATGAGGATCAACATCTTTTCATGTGCTTTTTAGCCATTTGTATTTCTTCTTTGGAAAAATATCTATTCATATCTGTTGTCCACTTTACAATTGGGTTGTTCATCCTTTTATTGAGTTGTATGATTTCTTTATATATATATATATACTGGATATCAAAACTTTATTAGATATATGGTTATCAAATATTCTCCCCCATTGAGTTGGCTACCTCTTCACCTATTTGACAAAGTCCTTTGAAACAAAGAAAATGTTCACTCTTGCAGATTTCCCTTTTATCTATTTATTCCTTCATTGCTTGTTCCTTGGGTGTAAAGTCTAACGATTTGCTTTCTATCACTAGGTCCTGAAGATGTTTCCCTATATTTTATCCTAGGAGTTTTATCATACTGATTCTTATATTTAGGTCTTTTATCCATTTTGAGTTAATTTTTGCATAGAATGTGAGGTAGGGGTTCTCTTTCTTTCCTTTGGATATGGACACCCAGTTCTCCCAGTCTCATTTATTGAAGAGAGTATTATGCCACAGTTAAGTGGATTTGGGGGGCTTGTCAAAAATCAAATGACAATAGATCTGAGGGTCTATTTCTGAACTCTCAATTGAATTCTATTGATCAATATGTCTATCTTTGTGCCAGTACAATGCTGCTTTGACCACTGTGGCTTTATAATAAACTTTGAAATCTGGAAGTAAAAGACTTTCTATTTCCTTCTTCATTTTTAGGATGACTTTGGCTATTTAAGGCCCCTGTAACTTTCAAATAAATTTAATAACTAACTTTTCCAAGTCTGCAAAGTAGGTTTTGGGGATTTTTATTGGCATTGCATTGAATTTGTAGATCAATTTGGGTAGAATTGAAATCTAAACATTTACCCTTCCTATCCATGAACACAGAATGGTTTTCTACCTATTTAGGTGTTTGATTTCTTTTAGCAATGCTTTGTAGTTTTTTGTGTAAAGTTCCTTTACATCCTTGGTTAGGTTTTTTTCCCTAAGTACTAGATTCTTTTAGTTGCTATTGTGAATGCATTTTTTTCTTAATTGCCTCCTCTGTCAGGTTATTGTTAGTGTATAGAAAAACTACAGATTTTTGCATGTTAATCTTGTATCCCACCAATTTGCTGACTTTGTTTATTAGCTCAAGTAGTTTTATCAGATTTCTCAGGATTTTCCAAATATAAGATCATGTCATGTGCAAATAATGAGAGTTTTACTTCTTCCTTTCCAAGTTGGATGGCTTTTATTTCTTTTTGTTTGATTGCTCTAGACAGAACTTCAAAACAATGTTGAATAACAGTTGTGACAGTGGGCATCCTTGCTTCATTTCTGATCTTAGGGGAAGACTTGCAGTCTCTCACCATTTGGTGCGATGTTGGCTGTGGGTTTTTCATGTAAACTCTTTATCATATTGAGGAAGTTTCCCTCAATTCCTACCTTTTGAAATGTTTTTATCAATAAAGGATGCTGAAATTTGTTGAAAGCCTTTTCTGCATCGAGATGATCATAAGATTTTTCCCTTTCTCTTTGTTAGTGTGTTGCATTACATTGACTGATTTTCTTGTGTTGAACCTCACTTGCATGCCTGTAATAAAGTGCACTTGGTCTTGGTGTATATTCTTTTAATGTGCCATTAGATTCAATTTGCAAGTATTTTGTTGAGAATTTTCACATCTATATTCATTAGGGATATTGGTCTGTAGTTTTCCTTTCTTGTAATATCTTTATCAGTTTTGGTATTACAGTGATATTTGCTTCATAGGTATCATTCCCTTTTCTTCAATTTTTTTGGATGAGTTTGAGCAGGAATGGTGTTAGTTCTTCTTGGATATTTGGGAATTTTACAATATTTGGTAAAATTCCCCTGTGAAGCCATCTGCCCCTTGGTTTTCTTTGTAGGGTGGTTTTTGATGACTGTTTGAATCTCTTTTCTTATGATTGCTTTATTGATGTCTTCTACTTATTCTTGGAGTCAGTATAAGTTTTTCCTGTTTTTCTTGGAAATTGTCCAATTCATTGAAGTTGTCTAGTTCTTGGCATATAGTGGTTTATGGTATCCTCTTATGTTTTTTTTAAAATTTCTGTGGGGTCCTATGGTCGTGCCCCCCCTCATTTATCATTTTTATTTATTTTCATCTTCTCTGTTTTTATTTTGTCAGTCCAGGAAAGGGTTTGTCAATCTTCTTGATCTTCTCAAAGAACCATTTTTCAGTTTTATTGATTCTCTTCATTGTTTTATTGTTCTCTAACTCTTTTATTTCCACTTTAATGTTTGTTATTTCCTTTCTTCTACTTGCTTTAGGGTTAGTTTGCTATTGTTTCTCTAGTTTTTAGCTGTTCATACTCTGTCTTGCTTTTAAATGTAGCCATATAAAGCAATGAATTTCCCTCTGAGTACTGCCTTTGCTGCATCCCATGGGTTTTGATATGTTGTATTTTCATTTTCATTGTCTCCAGATATTTACTAATTTCTCTTGCAATTTCTTTTTATCCCCTGATTGTTTAATTGTGTGTTGTTTAACTTCCACATATTTGTGAAAGTTCTGGTTCTTTGGTGCTTATTGATTTCCAGCTTCATTCCATTATGATCAGAGAAAGTGCTTTCAATAATTGCAATCTTTTAAAAATCACTAGGACATAAAAATAAATTTTAAAAAATTACTAGGACATATTTTGTGCCCCAGCATATGATCTATCCTAGAGAACATTCCAAGCACACTTGAGAAGAATGAATATCCTGGTGTTTTAGGGTACAACAATCTGTATATGTTGTTAGGTCTAATTCATTTATCATATTGCTTTAGGTTCTCTATTTCTTTATGGATCCTCTGACTAGTTGTTCTATTTAGAGAAGAAAGTAGTGTGTTGAAGTCTCCCATATTATTATAGAAACATCTATTACTCCCTTTAGTTTTGCCAGTGTTTTTCTCATGTACCCTGGAGGTACTTAATTAGGTACATAAACATTTGTGATTGTTATTTCTTCTTCATGAATTGCTCCATTTATTAATATATAGTATCATTCTATGTCTCTTCTGACAGCTCTATATTTAAAGTCTATTTTTTCTGATACAAGTATAGCCACCCCACTTTCTTTGGTTACTACTTGCATAGAATATCTCTTTCCATCCTTTAACTTTCAAATTATTTGTATTTTTGGCTCTAAGTTGTGTCTCTTGTAAATAGGATATAGATGGATCATACTTTTTATCCATTTTTCTAATCCATCTTTTATCTGGGCAGTTAAATCCATTAAAATTCAAAGTTATTATTACTATAAAGGTAGTTCTTACTTCAACCATCTTGTACATTGGATTTTATTTGTCAGATCTATTCTTTCTCTCTTTTTATCCTTTAAGCTACCTTGCCTAGTACACTTCAATTCTTTTCACTTCTCCAGGCCTCTCTCTCTTGTCTTTGTTTTTTTGGTTTTGTTTTTGTTTTTTTGTTTTTTTGCCCACAGATCTCCCTTTAGTTTTTCTCGTAAGGCAGGTCTCTTGTTAACAAATTCCCTCAACATTTGTTTACCTGTGGAAATTTTAAACTCTCTCACTTTTGAGGGATATGTTTGCTGGATAAAGAATTATTGGCTGGAAACTTTTCTCTTTCAGAATCTTAAATATATCATATCACCGCCTTTCTCCTCCATGTTGTCTGAAGAGCAGTCAGTGTTTAGTCTTATGTGACTTCCCTTGTATGTGGTGATTTGTTTTTCTCTTGCAACTTTGAGGATTCTCTCATTTTCTTCAACGTTATAGAGTCTGTTTAGTACATGTCTTCAATTGTGTCTATTTGGATACATTCAATTTGAATTTGTTGGGCTTCTTTGATTTGCATATTTATATCCTTTATAAGGGTTAGGAAGTTTTACCCCATTATCTCCTCAAATAATCTTCCTAGCCCTGTACTCTTCTTATCTCATTCTAGGACACCAATGATTCTTATATTTGAGTGCTCCATGTTGTCCATCATTTCCCTGAGATCTGATTCAAATTTTCCCATCTTTTTCACCATTTCTTCTTTTATTCTTTTATATGTAAATAATTTATTGAGACAGATACACAAGGAATGAGTTAGCAGGGGTTGCCTCTGGGTAGAAATCAGAGCTTAAGATGGAGAAACTTTCTTGTCACACTTTTGCAGGACTTTTGACCATGTGAATACTTCATTTTACTTATTTGTTAAATTTTTAACTCCTTCCATGGCTCCATGTAACCCTCAGGAAAAGTCCAAATACCTTACCAGGCTCCTTAGGCTGCCCATGTGACTTTTTGATTCTCCTCATCAGCACTCCCCCCACTACAGCTAGCACTCAGAGCTGCACCCACATCAATCTACTTAAATTTCTAGTTGCCCAGGGTGCTTTCTGGCTTCTTGCCTTTGCAAGCTCTTCCCTCAGCTGGGAACCCTCTTTTCTGCACTAATCCTTCCCTCCCTAACCCCTTTATACTTAGAATATTCAGTTCCCTCACTCAAACCTACATAAGGTGCTATGGCACCTTATCCTTCCCCTACCACTGAGCACTTCCCTGGATGCACTGTCACTGCTCCCCACTGACTGTGACCACCAGGAAGGCTGAGGAGCCAGCTGCCTGGTTCCCCTCTGAACTCTCTCACCAAGCACAGGATTTGAGGCTCAATTTACCCCTGATAAATTTTACTTCTTGGCCACTAGGCTGAGCTTTTTTGAGGATTAAATGAATAATGTCTGCAAAGAACTTCCAGCACAGTTTTTGGTATATGGTAGGCCTACTATACACCATTTGGCAGAGAAAGTGGAAATGGTAGGGGTAGCTATAAGGGACAGATCCCAAAGACAATGCCTAGCATATGGTAGATGCTCAAAAATGCTTTAGAAAGAACAGTGGTTCTCATCATTGAGAGGAGGGGTTACTTGGAGCTTAAATTTTTGCAGACCCTTGGATCCACCTTAGAGATTCAGAAGGGTCCAAGAAGCTGCATTTTTAGCACCCCACAAGTGGTCTAAGGACAAACCTGAGAAACTGACTTATCTATTTATAAATATTAAGCAGCTACAATATGACAAGTTAAGATTTGTCTTCATTCTAGAGTTAGAGAAGGGAATAAGAAAAGTCTGTGCTCTCATGGAGATTACAATCTATTGGGGGTAGAAGATACCAAGTGTGCCAATAACTATAGAGCCAGTGACAGTATCATAAAGACAATAAAGCAGGTGAGCAATGGATTTGGTGTGAACTTAGGGAGCAGAAGGACCTCCCTCTGACCTCACTGTGAATTAACAGGAAGAAGCCAGCCAGAAACTGGGGGAGAGCACCCAGATTAATTTTCCTTTTTTTCTAAGGCCCCCCTCAACCCAGGCTCTGGCCCAACAGTTATCTCAAAGGAAACCAAGTCCAGCATAGTAATGCTTCCACATTTATCATCGAGGCTTCCAAGACCAGGGTAAACATGATAAAGGAGACCACAATGAGAAAGGATATAGAAGGATATAGACAAGCCCTTCCCTCCTGGGCTGATACCCCCTCACTCCCTCTGGTCAAGGGCAGAGGCCTGACTACCCTCCCTTTGGGTAAACCTCATCCTTATACCTTCTCCCTCAACTGTGTGTCCTGGAAATCACAGACTGAGCACCATGCCAGGGCTGAGCCAGCAGGATGGGACAATGCCCAGTCCACAGACAGGTCCTTTGGGCCCATGGGGCATCATCCATATAGGTGGGAATCCTAAGCAGGTACCCAGGAGGTACCCTGAGCCCAGGTACCATTTCTTCTTTTGTGTATTCAAATTCAGTTGCTTGCCTTCTAGCTTACTCATTCTTTCTTCTGCCTCTTCAAATCTGCTGCTGTGTTTCTCAATATATTTTTCTTTTTTACTTATTTTTATTTATTCATTTAAAAATATTTTTATTGGTAAATCTTCACACACATGCATTCCATATATGGTGAACAATCAGTGGCTCACAGTATCACATAGTTGTGTATTTTTCACCTTGATCACCTCTTCTGAACTGTGGCAGCATGCAGGCTCAGACTCAATCAGGCAGAAATACAGTCAAGACTGCAGTTCTCCATATGTGCAAGAAGACATTGATTCTGGGGGTAGTGGTGGGCACTGTGCACCATGGCTGAGACCCCAGCTGAGAGCACAGTGTGTCCTTTGATTCCAAGGCTCCCACATAGAAAGAACTTGGGCTGGGTTCCTGAAAGGTTCAACTTCTCCAGCCAGCAGGCCCAGGTGTGCTCTGCTTTTCACCAGCCAGCAAGTCCTGGGTTTGTTTTAGGGCACTGCTTTGACAGCTGGGTCATCCATATTTCTCAGCCAAAGCAGGAGGGTGTTCCTGTGTTCCTGTGCAGTGTAGACCAGCTCCAATGGGATTGGGATATATGATTGGGAGATGTTCTGAAAAGCCCTGAAATTACCTTGCACTTTCTGTCCTGCACAGCAGAGGGTGCTGTTCTGTGACTTAATCTTCCATGTTTTCTCAGACTTTTCATCCCTAACTGACCTTGGCCTTGAAATGTCCCCCCATGTCACTCAGGTCCCCAAACAGTTGATTTGATTATTTTCTGCCTGCTACTTGCTGCTTTGGGGGGAAGATTTTGCTGTTATCTACTTAATCCTTCATTTTGGAAGTTCCTCCTTGTTACCCTTTTATTTCCATCCTCCCTCATTACTTAAGTCCTGCTGTGGGTATCTATGGGATCTGTCTCACTGCTATGAGAGATTTTATAGTCTATGTTTCCAGTGGGAGTTGAAAGAGATCCAGCTGCTGCTTCTGTACACTTCCCAAGCTTGTGTGGGATCAAGTGAGGAGGAAGAGAGAGGATTGGCCAGTATGGGATGGAAATTTCCTACATGATATTATTCTCTTTCTTCAATTCAGCATTGGTGTGATCCTTCTCCACTCTATACTTTCTCCAGAGTTATGAGCAAGTGAAAATTTCATTTTTTTTTTAACTGAATCTCTGGGGAAAGGTTTTCAGTAGCTGTTTACATCACCATTTGAAAGCATCACTCCTTTCTTCTTTTTTAATTGTAAGCATTTAGAACTATAAATTTCCCAGTCAGCACTGCCTTCATTGCATACATAAGTTTTGGTATGTTGTATGTTCATTTCTATATGCCTCAAGATATTTCAAATTTCACATCCGATTTTCTCTTTAACTTATTGTTTAAGAATATGTTGCTTCATTTCCACATATTTGTGAATATTCCATTTCTCCCACTGTTATTGATTTTTTGTTTTATTCCATTGTGATTGGAGAATATGCGTTGTATGATTTCAATATTGAAATTATTGAGACTTGCTTTGTGAACTAACATATAGTGTATCATGGAGAATGACCCATGTGCACTTGAGAATGCATCTTCTGATTTTGGGGGTGAGGTCTTCTATATACGTACAGTATCATTATATACAATTCTTGAATTTACCTACTGAACTTATGACTGTATGGTCTATCTATTATTGATGGTGGTGTATTAAAGTCTACTATTTATGTATAACCATCAATTTCTCCCTTCAAATCTCTCAGTGTTTGCTTTATAAATTCTGTACTCTTCTGTTAGCTGTATATATGTATTTATATTTGTTACATCTTCTTATTGAATTGCCCCTTTATGAGTATATAATGTACATATACTTTTCCTATAACTCTCCATATTTTCACTGGTTTTTATACTTGTTACCAGTTATATATTCACACAGTGTGTTTTCAAAAACCAAAAGTTATTCTTTTTTGCATTTGCATAATAACACATCTAAGAAGTAGGAAGAGGAATTTCATACAAAACAATACACTGCAATAACACTGGCATTTATTTCTTTATGACACTTTGAACCACTGTTGAAAGTCCTTTCTTTTCACTCTGAAGACATTCAGCATTTCTTGTATGGCAGATCTAGTGGTGAAGAACTCCCTTACATTTTGTTTATCTGTGAAAGTCATAATCTCTCTTTAATTTATGAAAAGAAAAGTCTTGCTGAATACAATTCTTGGCTGACAGTTGCTTTCTTTCAGAACTTTAAGTATTTCAACCAATTGCCTTCTTGCCTCCATGGTTTCTGATGAGAAATTGGCATTCAATTTAATTGGGATTTCCTTGTATGTAACACATTGCTTTACTTTGCAGCTTTCAGTACTCTCTCCTTTTCTCTTCCATTTGTTAAAGTTTTGTACTTTCCTTTCCATTCAATAGTGTGATCAGTATATGATGGGCTAGCAAGTGGGGCATGATGGTGGCATAGGGAGGTGTAGAATTTAGTTAGTCTTCTAGAGGAACTAGTAAAGAGCCAGATACTATCTGGAACAACTGTTTGGGTGGATATTCACGATGGGACACACATCATATACCAGTCTGGAATGGGTGGAAGTGATGATCACAGTACAGAACTGTAAGTAAAGCCCACAAACTGCACAGACTAATGCTGCTCTTCCACTAGTACTGCAGCTGTGTTGGAAACACTTCCCTATGTAAAACAGAAGCATTCTCATCTAGGAGTAGGGGAAGGCAGCCTAACCAATACTCAATTATGGTTTTAATGTACAATTTGGCCTTCCGAATAAAAGCTCCGTGAACAGATAAACCCAGAGCAAGCATGAAAGGAACCTTGAGCTCCCTCTCAACAGAGAGGAGGTGGGGCTGATGGAAGAAATAAAAAAAGGAGGTTTTTGGACTGAGCCCAACTCAGAATACTGGAAAAGGGCTGTGCCCCAAATGAAAAGACACATAGAGACAGGTACCAACTCTGGCTCTTGATTGGCAAGAGCTGTGGGCTGAAGCCTGGCTCTGTAAAGGGATTTCTTATTTTTAAAAACTATTCTAAGTCACTCATTGTGAAAGCATTAAGCATTTTCAATTGTTAGCAATTACCCAGGCAAGGGCAGAGTTAAGACATGTCTGAGAGACAAAGTAACTAATTAAGTGAAGGAGATAGTACCCTAAAGGGCATATCTTATGAAAGAAAAGGGGGTGGGGCTCAGCTCAAGTGGAGACTCTCATTCAGAGAATTCAGACCCCAGGAGCTGAAAAATGAAAACAGTTTAAGCCTGTCTTTTACAGCCTCTATCTCAATCATGCACCTGGCAAGGACAGGGTCTCCTGTGAATTAAAGGCACTGCAACACTTTATGCTAGTGGGGAGCTGAGGGCTGACAAGTGCCACTTGATGGGCAAGATAGTAAAAGCCCAGAGTGTAGCGGCTTCACAGGAAAGTATGACAACCTGCTAGATCTTATCTTCAGAGAAACTTGACATTGATTATACCTTCTTTCTCACACCTGGGCCTGTCTAGTCTGGGAAAGTATGATTAGGGGTAACCATATCTGGGGAGACCTTCTTCACAGAAACAGGTCCATATAGACAGGGCAAGAACAAGAAAACAAGTGCTGAAAAATACTGATCAGTTAAATAGAAGCTAAGCTAGAGGTCTAGATTAAGTCAAGCTGAATGCCAAAGAACAGATAGATAACAAAGCCAGCCAAGAAGAAAATACTAGGTAAAAGAGTGAAAACTACCTCCAGAATAAAATAATCAATGAAATCAGATGCCTAGACACCAGCAAAAAAATTATGTTATCATAGGGAAAATCTAAGTTATTGGCCAGTCAAAGGTAGCAAACTAACATTTTTCATGAGATACAGGAGTTGAAACACCCAATTCAAGATGTTCAAGCAAACATGGTAAATCAAATAGAACATCAAATCAAAGAGATGAAGATATGGCAAAAGAGATGAAGGATGTAAAGAAGATATTGGGTGACCATAAAGAAGAAATTGAAAGCTTGAAGAAACAAATGGCAGAACTTACATGGATGAATGGCAAAATAGAAGAGATGAAAAACACAATGGAGACTTACAACAGTGAATTTGAGGAGGCAGAAGAAAGGAGCAGTGAACTAGAGGAAAGGACATCTGAAATCCTACAAACAAAAGAACAGATAGGGAAAATGATTGAAAAATATAAGCAGGGTATCAAAGAACAGAATGACAACATGAAGAGCATGAATATACATGTTATGGGTGTTACAGAAGGAGAAGAGAAGGGAAAGGGGGCAAAAACAAATAATGGAGGAAATTATTACTGTGCTGGAAGCTCTAGCTAGAGTGATCAGGCAAGAAAAAGAAATAATAGGCATCCAAATTGGAAAGGAAGAGTTAAAAGCTTTCAGTGTTTGCAGATGACATGTTCCTATCTGTCGAAAGTTCTGAAAAATCTACAACAAAGCTGCTAGAGCTAATAAACAAGCTCAGGAAAGTGGCAGGATACAAGATCAACATGCAAAAATAAGCAATGTTTCTATGCAACAATATGGGGCAATTTGAGGAGGATATCAAGAAAAAAAATTTCCTTGTGCTATAGCAACAAAAAGAATCAAATATATGGGAATGGATTTAATCAGGCATGTAAAAGACATTGTAAACAGAAATCTACAAAATATTGGTAAAATAAATCAAAGAAAACATAAACAAATGGAAGGGCATTCCCTGCCCATGTATTATAACACTAAATATCATTAAGAGGTCAGTATTAACCAAAACGATTTACAGATTCCACACAACCCCATATAATATCCCCACAGCCTACTTTGCAGAAACGGAAGAGCTAATTTTCAAATGTATTTGAAGGGTAAGAGGCCAAATAGCCAAGAACATCTTGAAAAAGAAGAACAAAGTTGGAGGAATCACATTTCCAGACCTCAAAACTTATTACAAAGCCACAATAATAATAATAATAATAATAAAGCATGATACTGGTGCAAAAACAGACATACTGACCAATGGAATTGAATTGAGTACTTGGAAATCAACCCCCACATTTATGGTCAACTGATTTATGACAAGGTGACAAAGATCACTCATTGGGAAAGAACAGTCCCTTTAAGAAATAGAACACAGAAAACTGGATCTCCATTTGCAAAAATATAAAAAGAAGGACACATACCTCAAATCATATATAAAAATCAACATAAAATGAAACAAAAGACCTAAACACAAGAGCCAGAACTATCAAACTCTTAGAAGAAAACACAGGGCAACAAATTCAGGCCCTTGTGTTAGGTAATGGTTTCTTAGACTACACCAAAAAGCACAAACAATAAAAAATAGGTAAATAGGGCCTCAACAAATTTAAAATCTTTTGAGTCTCAAAGTACTTTATCATGAAAGTAAACTGACAACTTACAAAACGGGAGGAAATATTTGGAAACCACATATCTGATAAAGGTTTATTATTCAGAAAATAAAACGAAACCTTTGGACTTCTGGGAAGATGGCAGACTAGAACAGATTAAGATTAGCCCTGCTCCACGGAAAAGTTAGTGAAGGGACAGGAGGGTGACTGATGCAGCAATTTGGAAGTGCAGCTGACCTGGGAGAGCCTTCTGCACAACATGTGGCAGCAGTGGTCGCAGATGCCGAGGAACTGAGAGGCAGAGGGCTGGAGCCTGATTTGGACGTGTAGAGGGGTGGAGCCTGGAGGAGTGCACGGATGGATGCACAGGACTAGGAAGTAAGCCAGGCCACTTTTCTTGGGTGCACTGCCCTCACTGGCACAGCCCTGTAACCAGGGACTCAACCCACACACCACACACCTGAATCCTGTCACGCATTCCCATTCCCCATGTTCCAGGTGCCCCACCCCACTAGCCCCCAGTGCACATACCTGCCCCCCCGCCCCACCCCAAGTGCTGCCCAACCCATCTCTCCTACACCCCTCCCAAGCACTACCTCACCCTCACTGTTCCCTGCAGGCTGTTACCAGCACATAAAGGCTGCAGGCGCTAGCCTCCATACCTAGGCTACACCCACCCCCCACCCATAGTGTTGCAAAGCCTCACCCCACACATCCATTTATGGCACTCCCAGGTCCATGCACGTGCAGGGGCCACTAATCACGTCATTCAGCTCTGGGAACTTCACATTACAGCAGTCCTAGAACTGTGCATGTGCATAGCCCTCAGCCTCACTTCCCAGCTCTGAGAAAGTGCCAACTTGCACAGCCAGGTCACATCTGCCCCCAAACCATGAAGGTGTAATGCCAACCTGCTGCCACAGCTCTACACATGCACACCAAGGGCCCCATGCTTTTGACCAGCACACACCAGGGTTACATCCCCCAGACCAGTACACCTACACAGCGACATCCTCCCTGGCTGCTGGGCACCCATGTTCACAAGCACCAGTGTAACATCCTGAACCTGTGCCCATACCTGCCCTGACACAAATCACTGTAATGAGTGCTCCACCCCATGTCCTGCTCCCTGCTTTACAACCATCATGCAAACACAAAGCCTTAGGCTACTGAAAGAAATCAACTCCCAAAGTAAATCAATCATCTACATGCAATAAAGACAGCAGATGATCACTAAGCATATCACAATGCAGACAAATATAGCCCTGCCTAATGACCAAATTAAAACACCTGGGAAGACACAGACATTGGAACAACTAATCAGAGATGTTCATACAACTCAATACAATAAGCAGGATAGCAAATGACATAAAGGAGATCAGGAAGTCAGTAGAAGAGCACAAAATGGAATTTGAAAGAATAAATAGAAAAATAGCAGAAATCACAGAGATTAAAGACTGTTGACCAATTAAAAAACATACTAGAGACACACAACACCAGATTTGAAGAGACAGAAGAAAGAATGAGTGATATAGAGGACAGGATAATTTACTTCAAAGACTCAAAACAGCAAATGGCAAAAAAAGATGGAAAAAATTGAATGGGAACTCAGGGAAATGATAGACAAAACAAAGCGCACAAAGATAAGAATCATTGGTGTCCCAGAAAGAGAAGAGGAATGTAAAAGGCTAGGGAGAGTAGTTGAGGATGTAATTGGGAAGAGCATCCCAACCTTCATAAAGGACATAAATATACAAGTCAAAGAAACCCAAACAACTTCAAATAGAATAAATCCTAGTAAACTACATAACATTGCTAAAAGAAATCAAAGGAGATCTAAATAAGTGGAAAGATGTTCCCTACTCATGGATAGGAAAGCTAAATATAGTTAAGATGTCAATTCTCCCTAATTGATCTGCAGATTCAATACAGTACCAATCAAAAGTCCAACAACCTACCTTGAAAATTTAGAAAAGCTAACTACCAAATTCATCCGGAAGGGAAAGAGACCCCAAGTAGCTTAAAGCATTCTAAAAAAGAACAAAGTGGGAGGATTAACACTGCCTGACTTTAAATCATCATAAAGCCACAGTGGTCAAAATAGCATAGTACTGGTACAAAGACAGAAACATTGACTGATGGAATTGAATTGAGAGTGCAGAAATAGACCACCAAATCCATGGTCAACTGCTTTTTGACAAGGCCCCCAAATCCTCTGAACTGGGACAAAATAGTCTTTTCAATAATTGTCATGGATATCAATAGCCAAGAGAATGAAAGAGGACCCCTATCTTATACTCCACACAAAAATTAACTCACAGTGAAGCAAGCACCCTAAAGCTTCTAGAAGAAAATGGAGGGAAACATCTTCAAGATCCTGTAATAGGAGGTAGCTTCCTAAACTTCACACCCAAAGCACAAGCAACAAAAGAAAAAATAGATAAATGGGAACTCCTCAAAATCAAATGCTTCTGCATCTTAAAAGTCTTTGTCAAAAAAGGTGAAGAGGCAGCCAACTCAATGGGAGAAAATATGTGGAAATTGTATATCAGACAAAGGTTTGATTTCCTGTATATACAAAGAAATCATTCAACTCAACAGCAATAGAACAAACAATCCAATTATAAAATGGGTTAAAGATATGAATAGGCAGTTTTCTGAAGAGGAATGAAGAGATGCTCATTTTCACTGACTATAAGGGAAATGTAGATTGAGACTACAATGAGATACCACCTCACATCTATAAGAATGGCTGCTATTAAAGAATCAGGAAACTATAAATGTTGGAGAGGATGTGGAGAAACTGGGACACTTATGCACTGCTGGTGGGCATGTACAATGGTGCAGCCACTATAAAGGACCATTTGGTGGTTCCTTAGGAAACTAAATGTCGAGTTGCCCTATGACCCAGGATTAGTAATACTTGGTATATACCCAGAAGAACTGAAAGCAACGACCCAAACAGACATTTGCACACCAATGTTCATAAGCAGCTTTATTCACAATTGCCAAAAGATGGAAACAAACCAAATGTCCATGAACAGATGAGTGGATCAACAAAATGTGGTATGATGGAATATTATGCAGCAGTAAGACTGAAGCACATAACAATATGGATGAGCCTTGAGAACATACTGTTGAGTGAAATTAGCCAGACACAGAAGGACAGATACTGTATGGTTCCACTTTTATGAAAAGCATAAATGTATAACAGAGACTTATAGAATACAGGAGACTTAGAGAAACACAGAAGCTAGAGATGGGTGAACCATTAGCTAATGAGGTTGAACTCCAATGTAAGGGAATTGATAGGAGTGAAGGTGATTCTCTAGTGGGTCTATAAGTAATATTACCATATTGAAGATGAGCAAGGTTGAAAGGGGTTGTATAGACCTACATGTCCCACTGACTCACACTACAAATATTAGTGAGTTCTTGTAAGAATTACTTCAAAGATATGATTCTTTTATAAAGAGTGTTGTATAAAAGTCTTGTATAAAAGTCCAGGGTACAAGGGGAAAACTGTTATTACATGCTATGAGCTATGTTCAAAAGAAAAGCATGAGCACTACCACAGCAACAGCAGAGGATAATGGGGTGAGGGACAAGTGTTAAGAGGAGCTTTACATCTCCTATTTGATGAAGGTGAGTTTATTGATTTTCTGTCTCTTGGGAACAATGAAATTATCTAAAATTGAGAATGTTGATGGACTGTGGACTTTGGACCCTCTACATGATGCCCGATGAATGTAGGTGGCTGAAGGATGCAGTGACAGAGAATTAGAATGGCAAACGATGGTGCATACTTATGAATGAAGGCTGTGCTGCTACAAAAAGGAACATTGTCATGAGGCATGCAAGGATGTGAGTGGATACGTGGGACATTTGGTGAGACAAAATAAGCCAGAAACAAAAGAACAACATTGGTATGGTCACCTTTAGAAAATGCTTATAAGAAAACAGGGGCCTAGATTGTAAGCTTTTATAGCAGACACGTTAAGTCCAGAGTGGTGATTATTATTTCTGGATTTAGAGAGGCATATATATATATATATATATATATATATATATATATATATATATATATATATATATATATATATATATATATATACCCTGATTTTTAGAGATAGGAATGAAACTCATCAGGTTGAGGTTAAAATAATTCAGAACACAGGGGTAAGGAAGACATTGTCTATATTTTAGAACCACACATACTCTTTGAGACCAAAGGAAGAAAGATTTATTTGATCTGGAACTGAAATTTTCTGTAGTGCATAATCTAATTCAACCTATCTGTATAGCTCATTTGAACAACTGAAACACAAGAAGCACAGAATGAGAAAAATGTCCTTTAATTCTGTATAGATTATTGTAATGCCTGGAGACATTCTAGAGTATATTAACCAGATAATCAAAAAGTACTGGCAAATTCCCCTGAGGGAGGGGAAAGAGAATATGTAACTATTAAACATTACCATCAGGGAATCCCCTGATACTGTGTCAAACTTTAGGGACACTCAAATCAATAGGCCATGCCCTCAATCATGAGGCTTACTCTTGTGAAACTTATATAGGTAGCACAGGAGCTTAGACTACCTATAGGCATGCCTAAGAGTTATTTCTGGAGTACCTCTGTTGTTGCTCAAATGTGGCCTCTGTCTCTCTAAGCCCAACTCTGCAAGTGAAATCATTGCCCTCCTCCCTATGTGGGACATGACATACAGGGGTGAAAGTCTCCCTGGCTTTGTATATATGTTATACTATACAATAAAAAAGTTTTTTTTTTAAAAAAGAAACTTTCAACTTAACAACAAAAAGAAAAACCAATTTAGAAAATAGGGAAAAGATTTGAATAGACATCTCTCCAAAGGACACATACAAATGACCAGAAAGCACATGAAAAGATGCTCAACATCATCAGCCATCAGGGAAATACAACTCAAAACCACAATGAGATACCATTTAACATCCATTACAATGGCAGCTACTAAAAAAATAAGAAAATAACAAGTGTTGGGGAGAACACAGAGAAATAGGCACACATTCATTACTGGTGGCAATGTAAAATGGTACAGCCACTGCAGAAGACAATTTGTTAGTTCCTCAGAAAACTGGTATAGAACTACCATATATTCCAATAATTCCATTCCTCAGTTTATACCCCCAAAGAATTGAAAGTAGGGACTTGAACAGTAAGTTATTTTAACACCCATGTTCATGACAGCATTGTTAACAATTGCCAAAAAGATGGAAGAAAAACAAGTGTTCATCAACTGAAGAATGGATAAACATAATGTAGTGTATACATACAATGGAATATTATTCAGCCATAAAAATGAATGAATTCCTGATCCATATAACATGACGAACCTTGTAGACATCATGAGGGGTGAAATAAGCCAGACGCAGAAAGAAAAATATATGATCTCACAGATTTGAAACAACTACCAAAAGCTCTCATAGAGTCAGAATCTAGAATATAGGTTACCAGAGGATGGAATGAGGTTAGGGAATCAGAAGTCAAGGTTTAAAATGTACAGGGTTCCTATTTGGAATAATAGAATTTTTTTTGGTAATGGATGGTGGTGATGGTAGTCTATCATTGTGAATGTTATAAACAGCAATAAATATATATCTCAATATGATATAAAGGAGAATGTTAAATTGTATATATGGTAACAGAAAACATACTTTAAAAAAATCCATGGAATTACACTACACAATGGTGACCCCTAAGTTAAACCATGGACATTAATAAACATTACAAACATAAAGTGTGCTATTATAAGTGGTAAAAAATGTTCCACACAAATGTCAGATTTTGGTAGTGGGGTGGTGTTGGGGAATCCTGCATTTTATGCATAACTGTTCTGTAAGCCCACAACTTCACTAATAAAGAAAAAAAAAGCAACCTCAACATGGTAAAGTGAGTATTTGGCAAACCTACAGCTAATATACTCAATGATGAAAAGGTGAAAGCTTTTCCTCTAAGATCAGGAACAATACAAGTATGCCCACTGTCATAATTATTTTCTCAATACTGTACTGGAAGCTCTAGTCAGAGCAATTAGATAAAACAAAGAACTAAGAGGCATGTAAATTGGAAAGGAAGAAGTAAAACTTTCATTGTTTGTAGATGACATGTTACTATATGTTGAAAATCATGAAAAACCCACAGAAAAGCTACTGGAACTAATAAATGAGTACAGCGAAGAAGCAAGATAGAAGATCAACACGCAAAAATCAGTAGTGTTTCTATACAGTAGCAATGAACAATATGAGGAGGAAATCGAGGAAAAATTCCATTTACAATAGCAACTAAAAGAATCAAATATTGAAGAATAAAATTAACTAAGTTCACAAAAACCTATACACAGGAAACTACAAGAACTTTATAAAATAAAACATGGAAGACATAAATAAATGGAACAGCATACTATGTTCATGGACTGGGAGACTAACTATAATTAAGATGTCAATTTTACCCAATTGATTTATAGATTTAATGTAATTCCCATTAAAATCCCAACAACTTACTTTGCAAAAATTAGAAAAAAGCAATAACCAAATTTATTTGGAAGGGCACGGTGCCCAGAATAGTTAAAAATATCTTGACAAAGAAAAGTGAAGTGGGAGGCTTCACACTACCTAACTTTAAAGCATAATATAAACCTTCAGTGATTGAAACAGTTTGGTACTGTCATAAAGATAGATATACTGACCAATGGAATTGAATTAAGTGTTCAAAAATAGACCCTCTCATCAAAGGATAATTGATCTTTTTTTTTACTGTAATCTTTCTTTTTTATTCTTTTTATTGTGAAAAATAACTTATATACACAAAAAGGAATAAATTTCAAAGCACACTGCAACAATTAGTAGAACAAGTTTCAGAGTTTAGTCTGGGTTACAATTCCATAATTTTAGGTTTTTACTTCTAGCTGCTTCATGACACTGGAGACTAAAAGAATTATCGGTATAATGAGTCAGCAGTCATACTCATTTGTTATATCCTATCTTCTCGGCTATAACTCCACCTTCTCCTTTGATCTTTCTCCTAGTCTTTAGGTGTATGTGGGCTATGCCAATTCTAACTTTTTCATGTTGGAAAGGGATGCCAACAATATGGGATGGGGGATGGAACTAATTGATGTTCTGGAGAGGGTGTTCCCTCTGGGTTTCAGGACTTATCTGGCTTAGGAATACAACTAGAGGTTGTAGGTTTTTGAAAAGTAATCATAGTGCATGTAAAATTTTCCCTACTTGTCTTTTTTTTTTCTTTTTTATCATCACAATTGACTTTTAGTGAAAAATAACATATTTACAAGAAAGCAATACATTTCAAAGGACAATTGATCCTTGATAAGGCAGTCGAGCCAGCCCACCTGGGATAGAGAAGACATTTCAATTAATGGTGTTTGACGAACTGGATATCCTTATGCAAAAGAATGAAACATGACCCATAGCTGACATCCTATACAAAAATTACCTCAAAATGGATCAAATACCTAAATATGAGAACTAATAACATAAAACCTTTAGAAGAAAATGTAGGGAAATATGAATCTTGTGATATTAGGTGGATTCATAGACCTTACACTCAAAGTGTGAGCAATGACAAAAAAATGGATAAAGTTTTTAGTACTTTTGTACACCAAATTAATTTGTCAGGAAAGTAAAAAGTTAGCCCATGCAAAGGGAGACAATATTTGGAAATGACATATCAGATGAGGGTTTAATATACAGAATATACAAACAGATTCTACAACTCAACAGCAAAAAGACAAACAACCTAATTTTAAAAAATGGGTAAAAGGAATGAAAAGACATGTTTCAAAAGAGGAAGTACAAATGACTTAAAAAGCATATGAAAAGATGCTCAACTTCAATGGCTATTAGGTAAATGCAAATCAAAACTGCAATGAGATATCATCCCATACCACTAGAATGGCCATTATCAAAAAACAGGAAAAAAAGCAAGGGCTGGAGAAGATGAGGAGAAAGGCTCACTTATACATTGTTGGTGAGAATGTAGAATGGTGCAGCCGCTCTGGAAAGCAGTTTGGCATTTCCTCAGGAAGCTAAGTATAGAATTGCCCTATAATTCAGCAATCCCATTACTAGGTATATATTTGGAGGAAATGAAAGCAAGGGCACAAATGGACATTTGCACGAGAATGTATATAGTGGCATTATTAGCGATTGACAAGAGATGGAAACAGCTCAAATGTCCATCAATGGACCAGTTACTAAATAAGCTGTATTATATACATGTGATGGACTATTATGCAGCTGTAAGACAGAATAAAGTCATAAAACATACAACAATGTGGATGAAACTTGAGGACATTATGTTGAAAGTAATTAGCCAGAAGCAAAGGGACAAATACTGTATTATCTCACTAATATGATCTAACATTAATGACTGTACTTTGAGAGTTTAAGTTAAGAACACAGGTTATCTGGAGATAGAAAAAGGGTAGAGATTGGGCATTTGGTGCTGAAAGAGTAGAGAATGTTCAACAGGACTGATTGTAAAGATCCAGAAAAGGATTGCCCAACACTATCTGATGGTAGCTGAATAATATAAGTACACTAAATACAGCTGAATTTTCATATGGTTGAGGAGGAAGGGCTTTGAGCATGTATAACACCAGAAAGGAAGCTAGAGGATGAAGACTGAGACAGTATATATTAGGAATGAACAGATTGTACACCATGGTGAGTAAATGTACAAATATAACAATATTTGCATGAAAGAGAACAAATGAATTTAATATTGCAAGATGTTGAAAATGGGATGATATACAGGAAAAAATGCAATCAAGGCAAGTTAAGGACTATAGTTAACAGTAACATTGTAATATGCTTCCATTGAATGTGACAAAGGAAATATGCCAAAACTAAATGTCAATATGTAGGGGATATGTGGGAGAAGTATAGGATTCTTTGCAAAGAAAAGAAAATGTTGTCATATAGATTTTGGTAGTGAAAGCATGGCTATGAAAGTATGCCAAGAGCAATGGATTTTTTCTTAGGTTAACTTGTATGATGTGCAAATAAAACTGTTTAAAATGAACAGAAAGATACAAGTGCTAGAGAGATGTGGGAAATGAGATGCAACTTCACCATTGGCAGGGATGCAGAGTGGTGCGGCCCCTATGGAGGGCAATGTAATGGTTGCACAGGAGACTAGGGGTGGGGGTGTCATATGATTCTGCAACCCTTTTGCTAGGTATATATTTGGAGGAACTGAGAATGGGGACACTAATGGATATTTGCTACACTGGTCACTTGCACACTGGTGTTTATGGTGGCAATGTTTGTGATTTGCAATTTATGGAGGTGGCCTAGGGGTACATTGACTGAAGACTGGAAGGGAGAACTATGCTGTATACATATAATGGACTACTGAGTGGCTGCAAGAAGGAATGATGTTGTCAGGCATGCAACTAACTGAATGAACCTTGAGGACAGTATGTTGCATGAAATGTCAGAAACAAAAAGACAAATATTATCATGCCTCACTCATGTGGACTAACTATAATATACAAACTCAGAGAATTTAAGTCTAGAGTATGGGTTATCAAGTTGGGGCTTATTGTACAGGCTTCTAGATTTTAAGCTCTTTCAGCAGCCATATCTACTCTAGAATTGTAACTGTTATATCTAAATTCAGAGATGCTGAGCTTGCGTATAATCTGGTCATTACCTGGAACTTCAAGTATTTGTGTTCCACTTGAGACTCAGAGTTAGAGCTCTGAAGCTATGAAAGTCAGCATTGCCCCATACAACAACTGTTTAAAAAGTTGGAAAAAGAGATTAGAATTCAACTAGAGATATGAATGAAACTGATTTGGATAGGACTAAGGTAAATCGGAATACAGGATAAAGGATGATATGGTCTATATTTTAAAACTTTAACTTCTCTGTGAGACCAGGAAGAGATGTTTATTTGGTGCAAAATTTATATTTTGGGTAGTATATTATCTACTTTAATTTATATGGTCAGTTTATTCGAACACCATAGTTACATGGAATCTTGAATAAGGCATGAGATCTTGTTGGTTTATACAGGTTAGTGTGATGCCCCGATATATCCCAGAGTAATTTTGGCAGAGAACAAAAAAATATTTTCAAAATCTCCTTGGGGAACTGGGGAGAAAGGAGGAAATATTCAAATTCCCCATCTTGGAAATTCCTGATATTCTTGCATGCAGTGGGGACAACAAATTCAATAAGCTGGGCCCTTGATCTCAGGGTTCAACCCTATGAAACTTATTCCTGCAGAGGAAAAGTTAGGCCTACTTATAATTATACCTAAGAGTCACCACCAGAAAACTCTTTTGTTGCTCAAATGTTGCCTCTCGCTCTAAGCCAACTCAGCAGGTGAACTCACTGCCTTTCCCCCTATGTAGGACATGACTCCCATGGGTGTAACTCTCCCTGGCAATGCTGGAACAAACTTCCAGGTTGAGTTAGGACCCAGAATCATGGACTTGAGAAGGCCTTCTTGACCAAAAGGGGGAAGAGATAAATGAGACAAAATATTCAGTGGCTGAGAAATTTCAAACAAAGTGGAGAAGTTATTCTGAAGGTTATTCTTATGCATTATATAGCTATACCTTTCTAGGTTATGGTATATTGGAGTGACTTGAGGAAGGTACCTGAAACTGTTGGACTGTGTTCCAGTAGCCTTGATTCTTGAAGGCAATTGTATAGCAATATAGCTTTTACAATGTGATTGCATGATTGTGAAAACCTTGTGTCGGATGCTCCTTTTTTCCAGACTCTGGACAGATGAGTAAAAAAATAATAGAAAAATAAATAAATAAATAATTGGGGAGTATAAGTGGTAAAAAAAAAAATTGGGTAGATTGAAATACTAGTGCTCAATAGAGGGAGGGGTAAGGGATAAAGGATTTATGAGTTTGCTCTTTTTTCTTTTTATTTCTTTTTCTGGAGTGATGCAAATGGTGATGAATGCACAACTATGTGATGATATTGTGAGCCATTGATTGTATACTTTGGATGGACTGTATGTGTATGAAGATTTCTCAATAAAAATATTTTTTATAAAAAGAAAGCAGTTGAATATATAAATCCAGCTTTCACTTAAGAGATCCACGCTGTAAAGAACATATCTAAAAATATTTTTAAATAAATAATAGGGGAGATAAGGGATAAAAATATTGGGTAGATTGCAATATTAGTGCTCAATGAGAGGAGGCGTAAAATGTATGGGATGTATGGGGTTTTTCTTGCTACATTTTATTTCTTTTTCTGGAGTGAAGCAAATGTTTGGGAAATGATCATGGCAATGAATATGCAACTACATGAAGATATTGTGAGCCATTGACTGTATACTTTGGAAGGACTACATGGTGCATGAAGATATCTCAATAAAAATATTTCTTAAAAAATATGGAGAAAAACTAAACAGAATAAAATGAACAACAGATCAGCATTTCATGAGGAGGAAGAGGAAAGAAAAAGGTTTTTTCCTGGGTGTGAAACAACTGCACAAGAATGGGCAAAACCTTCTGTATATGTACAGCAGGAATCAGAAGAGTAGCAGATGAAAAATTCTGATCAGTTAAACAGAAACCATGCTAGAGGATTAGAATAAGTTGACCCGAATGTCAAAGAATAATTAGAGAAAGAAAGACAACCAACAAGAAAACCCTGGGCAAAAGAGAGAAAACAACCTCCAGAAAAACCTAATCAAGAAAGTCACATACTGAAGGAGCCAAGATGGCAGCTTAGCGAGATGTGGGATTTAGTTTATTCTCCAGAGCAGCTAATAAATAGCCAGGAAAAGTACAGAACAAGTGCTGGGGCCACGTCAGTGACCAGAAACACAGCATACCTCAGTCTGGACACAGCTGGACTGGCTGCAAGCCCACCCAGAACCATGAGTTCCCAAAGCAACGGTGGCTAGTACCTCTCCCCCACAGGCTGCTTCCCAGAGGTGAAAGGAATGAGACTATACTAGCAGCAGAGGGTGAGCACAACTGAACATCAATTGTGGAATTAATTAACAAATTCTGACTACTAAAAATAGGCCACCAGCTCAGCTGAACCTTGAGTAAAAGTGGAGGTCACTGGTTTTTGCCCCAGTGAAGAGGGGGCAGGGCTGACAGAAAAAGAAAAAAGAAAAAAGAAAAAAAAACCCAGGGTTTTTGGATCTGGAAAGGCCTGGGCCCTGCAGGGAAGGAGGGGGCACATAGGACCTGGAGATACACAGAGCAATGTACCAACTTAAGCTGTTAATTGGCAAACCCAAAGAATGGGGTCCTGCTCTGAAAAGTATTTTTCTTTTTCTCTTTTGTGGCTGTGTTTCTATGGATTGATTACTCTTTGGATGCAGCTGCAAGACTTCTCAGTCTCCACTGCCCCAGACATAGGCAGAGACAGGCTTACTTGAGAGCTTGTCTGGAGACTGTGTCTTCCCTAGGAGAGAGGTGGGGCCCAGCTCAGGTGGAATCCCTCCCTCAAGGAATTCAGACCCTAGGGTCTGGAAAAGGGAAGCGACTAAAGCCAACCTACAGCCTCTCCTCTGTCTCCAACAAGCCCCCAGCAAGGAGAGTTTGCTGAAGTTAAAGGTACAGTATCACCTTATGCTGGTGGGATCTGCAGGCAGAAAACACCACGTACTGGACAGGATAGGAAAAACGCAGAGTCCAGAGACTTCATAGGAAAGCCTTTTAATCTGCTGGGTCTCACCCTCAGGAAAAACTGATGCAGTTGATTCTTTCCTCCTGAGAGGAGACTAGTTTAGTCTGGGAAAATCTGACCAGTATATATAATACCTAAGTAGACCCTCCTAAGAGGTGGGGGGAAGGCACCATACAAGCAGGGCAAGAAACAAAAACACAAGAACTGAAAAATTCTGATCTATTAAACAAAACCTAAGCTAGAGGACTAGAATAAGCTGAACTGAATGTCAAAGAACAGATAGACAACAAAATCATCCACCAGGAAATCCTTGGAAAAAAAAGTGAAAACAATCTCCAGAAAAAACAAATTAGGGTAATTAAATGCCTAGACACCAGAAAAAAAAAATAACGAATCTTACTAGGAAAATTGAAGAAATGGCCCAGTCAAAGGAACAAACCAACAATTCAAATGAGATACAGGAGTTGGAACAATTAATTCAGAATGTTCGAAGAGACGTGGAAAACCTCATCAAAAATCAAATCAATGAATTGAGGGAGGATATAAAGAAGGCAAGGGACGAAAAAAAGAAGAAATCAAAAGTCTGAAAAAACAAATCGCAGAACTTATGGGAATGAAAGGCACAGTAGAAGAGATGAAAAACAAAGAAAGCCTACAATGTCAGATTTCAAGAGGCAGAAGATAGGATTAGTGAACTGGCAGACAGGACATCTGAAATCCTACCAGCAAAAGAAACATAGGGAAAAGCATGTAAAATATAAGCAGGGAATTGAATGACAACATGAAGCACATGAATATATGTGTTACGGGTGTCCCAGAAGGAGAAGAGGAGAGAAAAGGAGGAAAATAGGTAATGGAGGAAATTATCACTGAAAATTTCCCAACTCTTATGAAACAATTAAAATTACAGATCCAAGAAGTGCAGCATACCCCAAACAGAATGATCCAAATAGATGTACTCCAAGACATTTACTAATCAGAATGTCAGATGTCAAAAAGGAAGAGAGACTCTTGAAAGCAGCAAGAGAAAAACAATCCATCACATACAAGGGAAGCCCAATAAGACTATGCACAGATTTCTCAGCAGAAACCATGGAAGTGAGAAGACAGTGGGATGATATATTAAGGATACCAAAAGAGAAAAACTGCCAACCAAAAATTCTATATCCAGAAAAACTGTCCTTCAAAAATGAGGGAGAAATTAAAACATTTGCAGACAAAAATTCATTGAGAGAATTTGTGACCAAGATATTGGCTCTGCAAGAAATACTAAAGGGAGCACTAGAGACAGATAAGAAAAGACAGGAGAGAGAGGTGTGGAGAAGAGTATAGAAATGAAGACTATCAGTAAAGGTAAAAAGAAGAAAAATTAGATACGACATATAAAATCCAAAAGGCAAAATGGTAGAAGAAAGTACTGCCCAGACATTTGGGAACACTAAATGTCAATGGGTTTAACTCCCCAATCAAAAGACATAGACTGGCAGAATGGATTAAAAAACAGGACCCATCTATATGCTGGCTACAGGAAACGCAATTAGACCCAAAGATAAACAGGTTGAAAGTGAAAGGTTGGGAAAATATATTTCATGCAAGTAACAACCAGAAAAGAGCAGGAGTAGCTATACTAATATGCAACAAATTAGACTTCAAATATAAAACAGTTAAAAGAGACAAAGAAGGTCGCTATGTATTAATAAAAGGAACAATTCAACAAGAAGACATAACAATCATAAATATTTATGCACTGAGCCAGAATGCTCCAAAATACATGAGGCAAACACTGAAAAGTAGTTGGAGACTTCAATTCCCCGTTCTCATCAATGGACAGAACATCTAGAAAGAAGATCAATAAAGAAACAGAGAATTTGAATAATACAATAAATGAGCTAGACATAACAGACATTTACAGAACATTACACCTCACAACAGCAGAATACACCTTTTATTCAAGTGCTCATGGAACATTCTCAAGGATAGACCATATGCTGGGTCACAAAGCAAGTCTAAATAAATTTTAAAAGATTGAAATCATACAAAACACTTTCTCAGATCATAAAGGAATGAAGCTGGAAATCAATAATAGGCAGAGTGCCAGAAAATTCACAACCATATGGAGGCTCAACAACACACTCTTAAACAATCAGTGGGTCAAGGAAGAAATTACAAGAAAAATCAGTAAATATCTCGAGGCAAATGCAAATGAAAACACAACATATCAAAATTTATGGGACTCAGCAAAGGTAGTGCTAAGAGAGAAACTGCTTGTCCTAAATGTCTATATCAAAAAAGAAGAAAGAGCAAAATTCAAGGAATTAACTGTCTACGTGGAAGAACTAGAGAAAGAACAGCAAATTAACCCCAAAGCAAGCAAAAGGAAAGAAATAATTAATTTTAGAGCAGAAATAAATGAAATTGAGAGCATGAAAACAATCAAGAAAATCAACAAAACCAGAAGCTGGTTTTATGAGAAAATCAATAAGATTGATGGACCCTTAGCAAGGTTGACAAAAAGAAGAAGAGAGAGGATGCAAATAAATAAAATCAGAAATGGAAGAGGAGACATAACCACTGACCCCACAGAAATAAAGGAAATGATGACAGGATACTATGAACAACTTTATGCTAATAAATTCAACAATGTAGATGAAGCGGACAACTTCCTAGAAAGGCACGAGCAGCCAACATTGACTCGAGGTGAAATAGACAACCTCAACAAACCAGTCACAAGTAAAGAAATTGAATCAGTCATTAAAAAGCTCACAACCATATGGAGGCTCAACAACACACTCTTAAACAATCAGTGGGTCAAGAAAGAAATTACAAGAGAAATTGTAAGAAAAGAAAATTCCAGGACCAGATGGCTTCACATGTGAATTCTACCAAACATTCAAGAAAGAATTAGTACCAATCCTGGTCAAACTCTTCAAAAAAAATTGAAGAGGAGGGAAAGCTACCTAATTCGTTCTATGAAGCCAACATCACCCTCATACCAAAGTCAGACAAAGATATTACAAGAAAACTACAGACCAATCTCTCTAATGAATATAGATCCAAAAATCCTCGACAAAATTCTTGCAAATTGACTCCAGTAGCACATGAAAAAAATTATACACCATGATCAAGTAGGATTCATCCCAGGTATGCAAGGATGGTTCAACACTAGAAATTCAATTAATGTAATACATCATATCAACAAATCAAAGCAAAAAAACCACATGATCATCTCAATTGATGAAGAAAAGGCATTTGACAAAACTCAACAGCCTTTCTTGTTGAGAACACTTCAAAGAATAGGAATACAAGGGAACTTCCTTAAAATGATAAAGGGAATATATGAAAGACCCACGGCTAATATCATCCTCAATGGGGAAAAACTGAAAACTTTCCCCCTAAGATCAGGAACAAGACAAGGATGTCCACTATGACCATTCTTATTCAACATTGTGTTGGAAGTTCTGGACAGAGCAATTAGGCAAGAAAAAGAAATACAAGGCATCAAAATTGGAAAGGAAGAACTAAAATTCTCACTGTTTGGAAATGATATGATACCATATGTTGAAAACCCTGAAAAGTCCACATTAAAACTATGAGAGGTAATAAACAAGTACAGCAAAGTGGCAGGTTACAAGATCAAGATCAACACTCAAAAATCTGTAGTGTTTCTTTCCACTAGTAATCTGAGCGGGAAATCAAGAAAAAAAATCCATTTACAATTGCAACCAAAAGAATAAAATATTTAGGAATAAACTTAAATAAAAATACAAAAGACCTATGCAAAGAAAACTACAAGAAATTGTCAAAAGAAATCACAGAAGACTTAAATAAATGGAAGAACATACCGTGTTCATGGATTGGAAGACTAAATATAATTAAGATGTCAATTCTACCTGAATTGATTTACAGATTCAATGCAATACCAATTAAAATCCCAAAAACTTACTTTTCAGGAGTAGAAAAACCAATAAGTAAATTTATCTGGAGGGGCAGGGTGCCCCGAATAGCTAAAAATATCCTGAGAAAGAAAAATGGAGATGGAGGACTCACGCTACCTGACTTTAAGGTGTATTATGAAGCTACAGTGGTCAAAACAACATAGTACTGACATAAAGATAGATATACTGACCAATGGAATATAATATAGTGTTCAGATATAGACCGTCTCATCTATGGACAATTGCTCTTTGATAAGGCAGTCAAGCCAACTCATCTGGGACAGAACAGTCTCTTCAATAAATGGTGCCTAGAGAACTGGATAGCACACGCAAAAGAATGAAAAAGGATCCATATCTCACACCCTATACAAAAATTAACTCAAAATGGGTCAAAGACTTAAATATTAGATCTAAGACCATAAAACCTTTAGAAGAAAATGCAGGGAAATATCTTATTAATCTTATAATAAGAGGCAGTTTCCAAGACCTTACACCCAAAGCTCGAGCATCGAAGAAATAAATAAATAAATGGGAACTCCTCAAAATTAAACACTTTTGTGCATCAAAGATCTTCGTCAAGAAAGTAAAAAGACAGTCTACACAATGGGAGACAATATTTGGAAATGATATATCAGATAAAGGTCTAGTATCCAGAATATATAAAGAGATTGTTCAACTCAACAACAAAAAGACAGCCAATCCAATTACAAAATGGGCAAAAGACTTGAACAGACACTTCTCAGAAGAGGAAATACAAATGGCCAAAAGGCACAGAAGAGATGCTCAATGTCCCTGGCCATTAGAGAAATGCAGATCAAAACCACAATGAGATATCATCTCATACCCACCAGAATGGCTATTATCAATAAAACAGAAAACTACAAGTGTTGGAGAGTATGTGGAGAAAAAGACCCATTTATCCACTGTTGGTGGGAATGTAAAATGGTACAACCGCTGTGAAAGACAGTGTGGTGGTTCCTCAGGAAGCTAAATATAGAATTGCCATATGATCCATCAATACCTTTGCTAGGTATCTACTTTGAAGACATGAGGGCAAGAACACAAATGGACATTTGCACACCAATGTTTATAGCAGCATTTTTACAATTGCCAAGAGATGGAAACAGCCAAAATGTCCATCAACAGATGAGTGGCTAGGCACGCTGTGGTATATACATACGATGGAATACAGCTGTAAGACAGAATAAAGTCATGAAGCATGTAACAACATGGATGGGCCTTAAGGACTTATGCTGAGTGAGATTAGCCAGAAACCAAAGGACAAATACTGTATGACATTAGCGAATGAACTTGAAGAATTTTTGTTGGTAACAGAGACCATCGGGAGATAGAAATACGGTAGATATTGGGTAATTGGAGCTGAAGGGATACAGATTGTGTAACAGGACTGACTGTAGAAATTCAGAAATGGATAGCACAATACTACCTAACTGTAATACAATAATGTTAGAACACTGAATGAAGCTGAATGTAAGAATGATAGAGGGAGGAGGCCTCGGGGCACAAATGAAATCAGAAGGAAAGATAGACAATAAAGACTGAGATAGTATAACCTAGGAATGCCTAGAGTGGATGATGATGATGATGACTAAATGTGCAAATTTAAAAATGTTTCTGCATGAGGAAGAACAAAGATATGTCAATAATGCAGGGTGTTGAAAATAGATGGTAATTAATATCTTAAAACTTTAATGTATGTATGAGACAAGCGAAAATGTTTATTTGGTACAAAATTTATATTTTGCCTAGTGCATTTCCTAATAAAACTTAGTGGACAGTTTAATTGAACACCATAGAACTTGGAACCTAGCATAGTGCATGATATTTTCTAGGTTTTTCCTGAGTGATGCCCAGATAAATCCCAGAGCAATTTGAACAGTGAATAGGGAAGTATTTGCAGAGTGTCCTAGGGGGAGTGGTGAGAAAGAGGGAAAATTCAACTTCTCCAAGTGGAGAATTCTTGATATTCTCACAGGCAGTGGGGACAGCCAAAGCAATAGGCCAAGCCTCCAATCTTGGGGTTTGCTCATATGAAACTTAACCCTGCAAAGGATAGGCTAAGCTGACTTAAAATTAGGCCTAAGTGTCACCTCCAAGAGAACCTCTTCTGTTGCTCAGATGTGGCCTCTCTCTCTTGGCCAACACAGCAAGCAAAATCACTGCCCTCCCCTTCTCTACATGGGACATGACTCCCAGGGGTGTGGACCTTCTTTGCAACGTGGAACAGAAATCCTAGAATGAGCTAGAACTCAGCATCAAGGGATTGAGAAAATCTTCTCAACCAAAAAGGGGGAAGAGCTATTTTTAAATGAGACAAAATAAAGTGTCAGTGGCTGAGAGATCCCAAACAGAGTTGAGAGGTCATCCTGGAGGTTATTCTTATGCCTTAAATAGATATTACCTGTTTAGTTAAGGCATAATGAAGAAGCTGGATGGAACTGCCTGAAAATGTGGAGCTGTGCTCCGGCGGCCATGTTTCTTGCAGATAATTGTATGATGATATGGCTGTCACAGTGTGCTATGTGGTTGTGAGAGCCTTGTGTCTGATGCTCCTTTTGTCTACCTTATCATGGACAAGTAAAACATATGGATTAAAAATAAATAATAATAGGGGGAGCAAATGTTAAAATAAATTTAGTAGATTGAAATGATGGTATTCAGTGAAGGGGAGGGTTAAGGGGTATGGTATTATGAATAGTTTCTGTTTTCTTTTTATTGTTTTTCTGAATTGATGTAGGTGTTCTAAAAATGATCATGATGATGAATATACAACTATGTGATGAAAGTGTGAGTTATGATTATATAACAAGAGCGCAATGATCATATGATAAGAATGTGTTTGTATGTGGTTATGTATCATAAATAAATAAAAAGAAAGGGAGGGGTAAGGGGTATGGTATGTATGAATTTTTTTCTGTTGTCTTTTTATTTCTTTTTCTGAATTGATGCAAATGTTCTAAGAAATGATCATGATGATGAATATGCAACTATGTGATGATATTGTGAATTACTGATTATATATGTAGAATGGAATGATCATATATTAAGAATGTGTTTCTTTGTTGTCATATTTTTTTAAATTTAAAAATTAATAAAAAAATTTTTTAAAAAGAAAGTTACATGCCTAGACAACAGCAAAAGTGAAACAAAAAACAATTCATACTAAGAAGCACAAAGATATGGCCCCAAGGAAATACTTAAAACTTCAGATGAGATACAGGAGTTGAAACAACTAACTAAAGATGCTAAAACAAATAATCTAGATTGATTCAACAAGTTAAATTAAAATGTAGCAAAAAAAGATGAAGGATATAAAGGAATAAACAGAGAAAAAAATGGAAAATTTTGAGCAGGGTATCAGGGAACAGAATGAGAACATGAAGCATATGAATATCTATGCTATGGGTGCACCAGAAGAAAAGAAGGGAAAGGGGGCAGAAAAATAATGGAGGAAATTATCACTGAAAATTTCCCAATTCTTATGAAAGACATACAATTACATGTCCAAGAAGTGCAGCAAACCACAAACAGAATAGATCCAAATAGATGTATGCCAAATAACTTACTAATCAGATTGTCAAATGTCAAAGACAGTCGATTCTGAAAGCAGCAAGAGAAAAGTGATCTATCACATACATGGGAAGCTTGATAACAGTGTATGGAGATTTCTCAGCAGAAACCATAGAAGACAGAAAGAAGAGGTATGATATATTTAAGATACAGAAAGAGAAAAACTGCCAACAAGAATTCTATATCTGGCAAAACTGAGGGAAAGTTTTAAATATTTTCAGACAAACAGACACTGAGAGAGTTTGTGAACAAGATGCCTGCTGTACCAAAAATACTAAAGAGAGCACTATAGACAGATAGTAAAAGACAGGAGACAGAGGTTTAGAGAACAGTGTAGAAATGAAGACTGTCAGTAACAGTAGCTAAAGGGTAAAAAAGAGAAAAAATAAAATAGGACATATAAAACTCAAATGACAAAATGGTTCAAAGAAGTACAGCCTTTACTGTAATGGCATTGAAAGTTAATGGATCAAACTACCCAGTCAAAAGAGGTGGACTGGCAGAATGGATTAAAAGACAAGACCCATGTAAATGCTGTGTACAAAAGACTCACTTTAGATCCAAGGATAAAAATAAGTTGAAAGTGAAAGGTTGAAATAAGATATTTCATACATACACAACCAGAAAAGAGTGTTAATAGCTACACTAATATCAGAATTATTAGATTTCAAATGTAAAACAATTGAAAGAGACATAGAAGGACATTATGTATTATTAAAAGGAACAATACAGTAAAAAGACACAACAATCATAAATATCTATGCACTGAGACAGATTGCCTCAAAATATATGAGGCAAGCACCGACAGTACTGAATGGAGAAGTAAAACTTCTACAATATTTGGAGACGTAAATACAGCACTTCCATCAATGGATAGAATATCTAGACAGAAAATTGATGAGCAAACATTTTGAATAGTATGATAAATGAGCTGGACTTAACAGACACTGACAGAACATTCCACCCCATAAAAGCAAGATATAAATTCCAAGCAAGTGCTCATGGATCATTCTCCAGGATAGACCACATGTTGGGTCACGTCTCAAGTCTCAATAAAGATTGAAATTATACAGAACATTTTCTCAGATCATAATAGAATGAAGTTGGAAACAAAAGATGGACAGAAGGCTGGAAAATTCACAAATATTTAAGGAGGTTTAATAACGCACTCTTAAACAACTGGTAGATCAAGGAAGAATTTACAAGAGAAAGCGGTAAATATCTTGAGGCAAATGAACCTGAGAACAAAACATAGCAAAATTTATGAGATGCAGTGAAGGTAATGCTGAGAGGGAAATTTATTGCCCCAAACACCTATATTAGAAAAGAAGAAAGCAAAAATCAAGGATGCAACTGCTTGCTGGAGGACCTAGAGAAAGAACAACAAACTAACCCTGAAGCAAACAGAAGGAAAGAAATAACAAAGATTAGAAACAAATAAATGAAATTGAGAACATGAAAATAATGGAGAGAAACAACAGAACCAGAAGTCGGTTCTTTGAGAAGATCAATAAAATCGATCCAACCTTAGGCAGGCAAAAAAAAAAAAAAATAGAAAGGATGCAAATAAATGAAATCAGAAATGGAAGGGGTCACATAACTATTGACCCCACAGAAATAAAGGACATAATGAAAGGATACTATGATCAACTGTATGGTAACAAACTAGACAACTTAGACAAAATAGACAACTTCCTAGTAAAGATGAACAACCAACATTGACATAAGAAGAAATTAAAGAGCTAAACAAACCAATCACATGTAAAGATACTGAATTAGTCATCAGAAACATCCCCAAAAAGAGAATTCAAGTGGAATTGAAATTAGTGTTCAGAAATGGATCCTCTCATCTGTGGACAATTGGTCTGTGATAAGGTGGTCAAGTCAACCCACCTGGGACAGAGCAGCCTCTTGAACAAATGGAGCTTGGAGAACTGGCTATCCATATTAAAAAGAATGAAAGAAGCCCACCATCTCATACCTTATAAAAAATAAATTGAAAAGGATCAAAGACCTAAATATGAGAGCTAGGACCATAAAACCTTTAGAAAAAATGTAGGGAAATTTCTTTTAAATCTCGTGATAGAATGTGGATTCCTAGATATTACACCTAAAGAATGAGCAATAAAAGAAGGAACAGGTAAATGAGATCTCTTCAAAATTGAATACTTTTACACAATCAAAAGATTTCCTCAGGAAAGTACAATTGTGGCCTATGCAATTGGAGACAATACTAAGAAACCATATATCAAGTAAGGGTTTAATATCCAGAATATATAGACATCCTACAAATTAACCACAAATAGACAAGCAACCCAATTAAAAATGGGCAAAGGCATGGATGGAAATTTTTCAAAAGAGGAATTGCTTTAGGCTCAGAAACATATGAAAAGATGCTCAACTTCTCTAGTGATTAGGGAAATGAAAATCAAAGCCACAATGAGATATCATCTCACACCTAATAGAATGGTCATTATGAAAAAAAAAACACAGAAAACTACAAGAGCTTGAGGGGATATGGAGAAATAGGTCCACTCATTCACTGTTGGTGGCAATGTAGTATGCTGCAACCACCCTGAAAGGCAGTTTAGCAGTTCCTCAGGAAGTGAAGCATAGAATTGTCATTGATCCAGCAATTCAATTATTAGTTATATACTCAGAGGAACTTAAGAAAAGGACACTAATGGACATTTGTACACTGATGACTTCAGTGGCATTGTTCACAATTGTCAAGAGATTGAAACACCCATCCATCAATGAATGAATAGATAAACTGTGGTATATACATAGGATAGAATGTTACACAGCTGTAAGGCAGAATAAAGTCATGATGCATGCAACAACCTGGATGAACCTTGAGGACATTATGATGAATGAAATAAGCTAGAAAAATGGATAAATATTGTATGGTCCCACTAATATGAACTAACTACAAAATCTTGGAGTTAAAGTTGAGAACACAGTTAATCAGGAGATAGAAAGAGTATAGAGATTGGATATTTGATGCTGAAGGAGTACAGAACATTCAACAGGATTTGAGTTAAAATCCAGAAATGGATAGTACAATATACTATCTGATGGTAGCACAATATTGTAAGTATAATTGTGAGTATGGTGGAAAGAGAAAGGGTAGAGGAATATATGACAAAAGAAGGAAAGAGAGGATAAAATCCTGGACTGTATAACTTAGGGAAACAGAGTGGACAATGATGATTAAATGTACAAATATAAGAAATTTTTTACTTGAGGGAACGCAATTGAAGGTCACTATTGCAAAGTGTTAAAAATGAGATGGTATATGGAAAAAATGAAATAAATGCAAATTAGGATCTATGGTTAACAGCAATATTGCAGTGTTTTTCATTAAATGTTACATAAAAAATATACTAAAGCTAAATGTCAATAATAGAGAGATATAAGGGAGGGGTATGGGATTATCATTGTTGTTGTTATTTTTCTTTTTTTCCTCTTCTCTTCTTTGTGAAAGAAACAAAAATGCTCTCATATAGATTGTGCTGGTGAATGCAAAACTATGTGATTATAAGGCAACCATTGATTTTACACCTAGGATGGATTGTATGGTGTGTGAATAAAAGTGTTTTAAAAATAAGCAGAAGAATACCAGTGCTGGAAAAAACTCAAAAGTATCAAAGACCTTAATATAAGACCTAGAACTATACAACTCCTTGAAGAATACATAGGGAAGCATCTTCAGGGATTGTCTTAGGTATTGGTTTCTTAGACTTTACATTCAAATCACAAGTAACAAAAGAAAACATAGATAAATGGGACCTCATCAAAATTAAAAACTTTTGCACCTGAAAGGACTTTATTATGAAAGTAAAATGAACTTATACAATGGGAGAAAATATTTGGAGACCACATAACCAATAAAAGGTTAGTGAATATAAAATGAAATCCTTCAGCTTAACAACATAAAAACAAACAACTCCATTTAAAAATGGGCAAAAGACCTGAACAGATATCTCTCCAGAGAAGAAATACAACTGGACAGAATGCACATGAAAAGATGCTCAACATCATTAGCCATTAGGAAATGCAAGTCAAAACTACAATTCCTCAGCCATTAGAATAGCTCCTATTTAAAAAACTGAAAATAACAAATGTTGGAGAGAATGTGGAAATAGAAACATTTGTACATTGCTCATGGCATTGTAAAATAGTACAGCTACTCTGGAAGATAGTTTGCTGGTTCCTCAGAAAGCTAAGTATAAACTATCATATGACTTGGCAATCCCATTACTAAGTATTTACCCCCAAAGAGCTGTAAGTAGGGACTTGAACAGATATTTTTGCACCAATGTTATTAGCAGCATCACCGTTTACAAAAGATGGAATCAACCCAAGTGAGCATTAACTGATGAATAGATAAATTAAAATGTGGAACATATATACGCAATGAAATATTATTTGGCCATTAAAAGGAATGAAGTCCTAGTACATGTGACAACATGGATGAATCTTGATGACAGCATTTTGAGTAAAATAAGCCAGACAGAAAAGGACAAATATTTATGATCTTACTGATTTGAAACAACTAGAATAACCCAACTCATAGAGTCAGACTCTAGCATATAGGTTACCGGGGGATGGAATGGGGATAGGGTATGCGAAGTAAAGGTTTAAAATGTCCAGGATTCCCATTTGGAGTGAGGGAAATGTTTTGGTAATGGATGGTGGTGATGGTAGCCCAACATTGTGAACACAGTTAACAGCACTGAAATATACATCTGAATATGATAATAAGTGAAGATGTTAGATTGTATATATGAAAACAGAATACATTTAAAAATATTCATGAAAGTACACTACACAAATGGTGAGTCCTAAATTAATCCATGGACTTTAAATGGTACAGTTATAAAATGTGCTATCATCAATTGTAACAAATGTTCCACACCAACACAATGAGTTGATGGTGGAATGGTATATGGAAATCTTGTATTTTAAGAGTAAACTTCCCATTCCCTATTCTCACTCCATTTCCTGATAACCTCAATTCTAGATTTTGACACTATGAGTTGGCTTATTCTAATTATCTCATATCAGTGAGGTCATTCAATATTTGTCCAATTGCATCTGGCTTATCTCACTCAACATAATGTCTTCAAATTTCATCTATGTTGTCGCATGCATCAGGACTTCATTCCTCTTTATGACTGAATAATGTCTCATGGTTCACATCATGTCTCATTGTACCACATTTTGTTTATACATGCGATGTCCATCCAAGTGATGTACACTCGAGTTAGTTCCATCGTTTGGCAATTGTGAATAATGCTGCTATGAACATAGGTGTGCAAATATCTGTTTGAGTCCCTGCTTTCAATTTCTTGAACATATGCTTATAAGTGGGATTTCCTATTCATATGGTAATTCTATACTTAACTTTCTGATTAACTGCCACTGTTTAAAATATCAACTGCATGATTTTACATTGATACCAGTGATGAATGAGTGCTCTCATTTCTTTAAATCCTCTTCAACACTTGCAATTTTCTGCTATTTTTGAAAGTAGCCATTCTAGTCACATTGAAATTGCTTCTCATTGTGGTTTTAATTTGCATTTCTCTGTTAGCTAATGATATTAAGCATCTATTCATTTGCTCTATTGCCTATTTGTATGTCTTCTTGGGAGAGATGTCTTTTCAACTCTTTTGCCCACTTTTAAATTGGGTTATTTGTCTTTTTTGTTGCTAAGTTGAAGGATTTATTTACATGGTCTTTATAATAAAACTTTATCAGATGTGGGGTTTCTAAATATTTTCTCCCCTTGTATTGTTTGTCATTTTACTTTCCTGATAAAGTCTTCTGAGGAATAAAAGCTTTAATTTTTGTGAGGTCCCATTTATCTAATTTATCTTTTGTTACTTGTGCTTTCAGTGTACAGGCTAAGAAACCATTGCCTGTTGGGTGATCTCTAAGCTGCAAAAACTGTGCTGTCCTGTGAGGCCATTGCCTAGACATAGGGCTGCCTTCCTGTGCCCAGAAAGGCTTTAGGGCTGTTGTCCCCTCCTGACTACATTCCCTCTCCTCCTCTCCCTTCTGTGGATTCTCCTATCATCCATCTGGTCTTCATCTGGATGCCAGTTGAAGATGGTCCTTTGCTGTTTCCCAGGTTAGGTTAGTGATGTGAAATGCTCCTGCCCCCTGGCCCTACCTCCTTTCCTGGCCCCACTCCTGCAGAAAGCAGTTCCTGGTTTTCTTCACTGATTCATTTCCAAATAAGTTTTGTATGCCTTACTCCCTAAATCCCTGAGCCAGAACTGGAGTGCTTGCACTCCCAAACCCTAAGTGTCCAACCTTACCACTTGTTGAGTTTTTAGTCTCTTGTGCTGTGCCTAGTGGCCCTGGGCTGAGGAGGACACTGCCTATCTGGGTTTTTATAGATGTATTTCTCAAGTTCAACCTCCAGCTTGTGAATCAACTGTGTCTCTTTTTTTTATGTGGAAAGCAAGTCTTAGGCTTTGAGGGTTGGAAGAGAAGTCTGTAATGGGAAACAACTACTTGTTATCTTTTTATTCCCTCTGGCTTGTAAATAACTTTTAATGCTCAAACCCCATATTTGTACTTTTTTTCTAACTGCTAAAACCATTCTCTTCCATCTGATTTTACTGTAGCATTTGGAAGAGGAATAAATGTTCTCCCTTAAAAAAAGAAACCATTGCCTAACACATATCCTGAAGATACTTTCCCATGTTTTCTTCGAGGAGTTTGACATTTCTGGCACTTATATTTAGATTTATTATACATTTTGAGTTGATTTTTGTATAAGGTGTGAGGTAGTGATCTTCTTTCACTCTTTTGCAAATGGAGATCCAGTTTTCCCAACACCATTTGTTGAAGAGACTATTCTTTCTCAAAGAATAATATTTTCCTTTGCCAAAAATCAGTTGGTCATAATTTTGATGGTTGATTTCTGAGCTCTCAATTCTATTCCATTGGTTTATATGTATGTCCTTCTGCCAGTACCAGGCTGTTTTTATTACTGTGGCTTTGTAAGAAGTTTTAAGTTTGGGAAATGTAAGTCCTCCAAATTCATTCTTCTTTTTCAGTAGTGCTTTGGCTATTCAGGCCTTTACATATCCATATAAATTTGATGATGAGCTTTTCCATTTTGCAAAGAAGGTTGTTGGAATTTTAATTGGGATTGCATTGAATCTATAAATCATTTTGGGTAGGGTTGACATCTTAATATTTAGTCTTTCAAACCAGGAACATGTAATGTCCTTCCATTTAATTGGTTCTTTGATTTCTTGTAGCAATGTTTTATAGTTTTATGAGTACAAGTCCTTTACATGCTTGGTTAAGATATATTTCTAGAAATTTTATTTCTAGTTGCTACTGAAATGGATTGTTTTCTTAATTTCACCTTCCCAT
Source organism: Myrmecophaga tridactyla (assembly GCA_004026745.1). Classification (NCBI taxonomy): domain Eukaryota; kingdom Metazoa; phylum Chordata; class Mammalia; order Pilosa; family Myrmecophagidae; genus Myrmecophaga; species Myrmecophaga tridactyla. Next base: position 58,116 of record PVIY010008491.1, read on the forward strand.
TTGTTCATTGTTTGTGTATGGAAATACCCCTGCTTTTTGGTGTTGATCTTGTACATAACCAGTTTGCTGAATTCATTTATTAGTCTGTGTTCTAGTTTGCTAGCTGCCAGAATGCAATATACCAGAAATGGAATAGCTTTTAAAGGGGGGAATTTAATGAGTTGTTAGTGCACAATTCCAAGGCCGAGAAAATGTCCCAGTTAAAACAAGTCCATAGACATGTCCAATTTATGGCATCCGGGGAATGATACCTTGGTTCAAGAAGGCCAACGATGTTCAATGTTTCTCTCTCAGCTGGAAGGGCACATGGCAAACATGGTGGCATCTGCTGGCTTTCACATGGCTCTACCAAAAGGGACTCTCTCCAAAATGTTTCCTCTTTTAAAGGATTCCAGCAAGCAACTCCACCTTCAGTGGGTGGAGACACACCTCCATGGAAATCATCTAATCAAAAGTTACCACTCACAATTGGGTGGGTCACATCTTCATGGAAACAATCAAAATGCCCCCACCTAGCAATATTGAATGAGGATCAAAGGGCATGGCTTTTCTGGGGTCTACTACAGATTCAGACCAGCACATTTCTGTATATAGGACCATGTCACATGTAAATAGGGAAAGTTTTTCTTCTTCCTTTCCAATTGGGATGCTTCTATTTATTTTTCTTACCTAATTGCTCTGGCAAGAAATTCTAGTACAATGTTGAATAACAGTGGTGACTGTGAGAGTGCTTGTCTTATTCTTGATCCTAGAGGGGAATATTTCAGGCTTTCAATGTTAAGTAGCACATCAACTTTATGTTTTTATATATGCTCTTTATTATGGTTAGGAAGTTTCCTTCTATTCTTAGAACCTGAATGATTATCAAGAAGTTGTGCTATATTTTTTCTTCAAATGTCTTTTCTGCATTGAGATGATCATGTGGTTTTTATTCTTCCTTATGTTAATGTATTGTATTATAGTAATTAATTTTCTTATGTTGAGCCACTCTTGCACACCAGGAGTAAATCCCACGTGATCATGTAGTATAATTCTTTTAATGAAATGTTGGGGCCAGTTTGCTAGTATTTTGTTGAGGATTTTTGCATCCTAATTCATAAGATATTTTGGGTGCAGTTTTTCTTAATGTGCTATCTTTATCTGGCTTTGGTATGAGGGTGATGTTGGTCTTGTAGAATGAATTAGCATGTGTTCCCTCGTCCTCATTTTTTTTTTAAAGTTTGGCATAGATTTTGAGTTAAGTCTTAGTGGAATGTTTGGTAGTATTCCCATGTGAAGCCATTTCATCCTGGGCTTTTCTTCGTTGGGAATTTTTTTTATTATTGATTCAAAATCATTAATAGGAATTGATTTGCTGAACTCTTCTATATCTTCTTTAGATTGTGTGGGTAGTTTTTGTGTTTCTAGGAATTTGTCCATTTCATCTAGGTTATCTAATTTATTGAGGTACAGCTGTTCATATTATCTTCTTACAACCCTTTATTCTTTCAGCAGTGTTGGTATTAATGTCCCCCCATTTTCATTTCTGATTTTCACTTTGCATATGCTCTTTTACTCTGTCAGTCTAGCTAAAACTCTGTCAGTATTATTGATATTTTCAAAGAATGAACTTTGTGTTTGGTTGATTCCCTCTACTCTTTTTTCTGTTTTCCTTTTCATTTGTATAAACTCTAATTATTTTTCCTTCCTTATGTTTGCTTTGGGTTTATTTACTCTTCTTTATCTAGTTCCTCCAGTTTGAGGCTAGGTCTTTAATTTAAAGTCTTTCTTCTTTTTAAGTAGACATACAGAACAATAAATCTGCCTCTCAGTACTTCCTTTGCTGTGTCCCATAAGTTTTGCAGGTTGTATTTTCATTTTCATTCACCTCCAATGTATTTCTTAATTTGCCTTGTGATTTCTTCTTTAATCATTGGTTGCTTAAAAGTATGTTGTTTAATTTCCACATATTTGTGAACTTTCTAATTGTTCCTCTGTTATTGATTTATAGCTTCATTCCATTTTGGTCAGAGAAGATATATTGTATGATTTCAATATTTTTTCATTTTTTCAACTTATTTGGTGACCTAATATGTGGGCCGTCTTGGAGAATGATCCATGTGCACTCAAGTAGAATGTATATTCTGCTGCTGTTGAGCAAAATATTCTTTATATGTCTGTTAGGTCTAGTTGTATTAGAACATCATTCATGTCTTGTATTTCCTTATTGATCTTTTAAGTAAATGTTCTATCCATTATTGAAAGGAATTAGCAAAGGCTAAAGGTAAATAAGATTGAGAATTTAAAAAAACTTTGGAGAGAATCAACAAAACCAAAAGTTTGTTACTTGAGAAGATCAAAAATATTGACAAAACTTTAGCTAGACTGACAAATAAAAAAGAGGAAGCACAAATAATTAAAACTATGAATGAGAACATTACAACTGACCACAATGAGATTAGAAGCAAATAAGGGCAAATTATGAATAATTGTATGCCATCAACTTAGAGAACTTACATATTTGTAAAGAAGAAGTTCGCTGGAGACTAAATGAGCACAATGCCTTCCTGGCCTGGATAGAGAGGACAAAGAAAGCTCTTTGCACCCAAAAGTCTTCAGTCAGGACCTGGTCAGTAACCTTGTCCCCACCAAGGGGCAGGATGGATCTCTGCATCAGAAGTCCTCTTGGCAGCTCTGACCATGAAGTGGAAACATGTTTACACAAATATAATCTTCATTGTGTTTCCTTTTATTTTTCTTCTTCTTTTTAAAAAAAGGCAGTTCAGAAGATTTACATTGTAGCAGGGAAGTGAATAAATATCAGCACTTATGGTTCTTATAAATTTAAGTTTTGAAGACAGTATAGCACTCAAGAGGAATTTGACTGTATAGGTTAGTGAAACTTTTTTAAATATCTACTCAATTCATGAACTTCCATTTTAGTACTTTTAAACTCATTGAACTCCTTGTGAAAGGCAGCTTTGTCAGCTATGGCTAAGTGGGTCCATAGCTTGTCTGTCCTTTGGTCATAGTCCGGAGCATCAACCACCTTCATGTAGTCACTGAAGCAAACGAGGACTTTCCTTTCCTGAAGTTCTTCCACTCTTGGCTTTCAGATGAGCTTTTGAGTTATCCTTCTCTTGATCTTCATTTCCTTCTCTTCTTCTTCTTGCTCATTCCAAGGTTTCAAAGTGTTCCTTTGCCCCAATTCCTCTGCAGTTGGCTTCTGGCTCAGCCAACTATGGGAAATTCCAGCAAAAGTTTTTGAACATCATAACCTCTTTTGGTCATAAACTTCTTAGATCTTTAGAAACATGTAACATGAGTCAGAGGTTGATGTTCTTGTTCCATCTTGAACTTGGAAAATTTCAAATATATATTTTTTTACATGAGCAAGCATCGGGAATCAAACCTAGGTCTCCAGCATGGCAGGCAAGAACTCTGCCACTGAGCAACCATAGCCCACCCTAAAGTAAATTTTAATGTAATTTTATTGAGATATGTTCACATACCATACAATCCATCCAAAGTATACAATCAATGGTTCACAGTATCATCACATAGTATTATCACATAGTTGTGCATTAATCGCCATGATTATTAGATCATTAGAACATTTGCATCTCTCCAGAAAAAGAAATAAAAAGAAAAAAGAAAGCCTGAAACAACCATAGCCCGTACCTCTTCCTCTTATTGACCACTGGTATTGCACTGTACCTGATTTTGAGACTTACAATAGAAGTAAATTAACTAAGACAGTGTAGTATATATACTATATATATATATATATCTGTGGAACATAAAAAACATCTAGAAATAGATCCATACGAACACAGGCATTTGGCTTTTTTTTTGCAGTATAGCTATACAATCATCATCAAAGATAATGACTACTGGATTAGTTTACCAACTTCAGGTATCTTCTTCTGGCTATTCAAAAACACTAGAACCTGCAAAGAAATATCTATCTGAGTCAGCAGTCCAGTTTTTTGTTAAATCCTAAATTCTCAGTTACATCTTTTCCCTCTCACTTGATTTTTCTCTCAATCTTCAGAAGCATCTGGGCAATGACCATTTTAACTTCTTCACACTGGAAAGGATGTTGACTTTATGGGGTAGAGGAATGAAACTGATTGATGTTCTTGGTGAGACTGGTACCTCTATGTTTCAGGGCTTGTATAGCATAGGATCAATCTGGAGGCCTTAAGTTTCTGAAAAAAAAATGAACTTACTAAGAAAAACTTTTATAGAGGTTTAGATAGAGCCCAGGGCCACTCCCTACTGTTTTCAAGAATATTATTGGTTGGGGATTGGCATACTGTGGTAGTCTGCAATATCTGGCTAAAACTTGCCAAAGAGTAACCTCCAGAATGACTTGTCAATGCTATTTGAAATCTTTTAACCACTGAAACTTTATTTTGTTCCATTTCTTTTCCCCCTTTTGTTCAAGAAAGCATTCTTATTCCCTTGATGCTAGGACCAGAATCATCCCTGGGATGCATGTCCTATGTTGCCAGGAAGACTTAAACTTCTGGGAGCCATGCCCCACATAGTGAGGGAGAGTAGTGACCAACTGATTTTTGACAAGAGGGTAAAGATGACTTCATTGGAAAAGAATAGTCTCTTCAACAAATGGTTCTGGGAAAAATAGATCTTACTTTGCAAAAAAAATTAAGGTGGACCCCCACCTCACACCACATACTAAAATCAACTTTATGCAAAAAGACCTGAACATAAGGATCAGAACTATACAATTCATATAAGAATATGTAGATATCAATCTTCAAGACCTTGTGTTAGGCAATAGTTTCTTACACTTTACACCCAATTTCAAATTAACAAAAGAAAAAATAGATAAATGGTACCTCAGCAAAATTACATATACTGTGCACCACAGGACCTTATCATAAAAATAAAACAATGACCTACACAATTGGAGAAAATATTTGGAAGACACATATATCATAAGAGTTTAATATCCATAGTATGTAAAGATATCCTTCAAGAACAAAAAGAAAAACAACGCAATTTAAAAATGGGCAAAAGACTTGAATAGACATTTCTCCAAAGAAGATAAACAAATAGCCAGAAAGCACATTAAAATATGCTAATATCACTAGTCGTTATGGAAATGCATATCCACTACACAGTGAGATACCATTTCATTCTCACTAGAATGGCTACTATATTAAAAATGGAAAATTAAAAGTGTTGGAGAGGACGTGAGAAATAGGAACACTCATTCATTACTGTGGTAATATAAGATGGTGCAACCCCTGTGGGAAACAGTTTGGCAGTTCCTCAGAAAGTGAAGTATATAATTAGGATATGATCTATCAACCCAACTTCCATGTATATACCCCAAATAATTGAAAGCAGGGACTCAAACAGCTGTTTGTACACCAAGGTTCATAGCAGCATTATTCACAACCCAAGTGTCCATCAACTGAGGGATGGATAAACAAAATGTGGTACATACACACAATGAAATAATATTCAGTCATAGAAGAAATTAAGTTCTGCTGTATGTAACAACATGGATAAATCTTGAAGACATGCTGAACAAATAAGCTACACACAGAAGGACAAATATTGTATGTTCCCACTGTCTTGAAACAATTAGAATGAACAAACTCATAGAGCCATTATATAGAATATAGGTTACCAAGGGGAAAGTTGGGTGGAGATAAGGAATAGGAAGTTAAGGCTTAGGGTTAACTTATTTGGAAGGCTTCATATTTGGAATGATGGAAATGGTTTGGTAATGGAGGTAGTGATGATAACATAACATTGTAAATACAATTAACAGCACTGAAATAAATATCTGAATAATATTAACAAGGGAAATATTAGTTTGTATATATGGTTACAGAATAATTTTTTTTAATCCATGCAATTACACTACACAAACAACTGGAGAGGCCATGCCCGACGAAGAGGGACTGTAAAATGGAATGTGTGGCAATGACAAAAGTCAGGTAAGCAGAAGAATCTTATGACCTACATGTAGAAAAGGAACAAGTCAGGAGAAATTAGGAGCTAATGGAGACTGTAGAAGAAGCCATGGACCTGAGAAATAGAAAGGCTTAGATGGTTAGTTCTATACCACAAGAAGCATGGCTCTAGAATTCCTTACCATCCACCTGCCACTCAGGTTATCAGAAGAGAGAGAGAATTCTTTGCTATTCTTTTTTACCTCAATCAAGAAACATTGGCTGCATCCCTACTATGTTCCAGGTTTGATTCTAGGTGCAGAGTGGAACCATTGAATATCTGGATCACTTGGTAGCTACAGAAATATATCATCTATATTTTCAGGGAAAATGGTATGTTCTGAGGCAGGAAGAAGAGGGAAAAGGAGCTGTTAATGAGATTTCCTTTTTCTGTAGCTGTTAGATTATTGTGCAATGACTGCCCAGTACTTTTTTTTTAACTTTTCTAAATTCTTATTAAGAAAATGCCAAGAACGTCTAGGTAATACAAAATACAAAAAGGATGTTCTTATGTCTTTGAGAACCATGAAGAAATAAATATAGTCATTAAGTTAAGAGGGGATCTCTTTTTTTCAAATAAGTTAATTAGATGTTCATGCACATGAGCCTGTTCTGTAGTTCTCTATTAACCATTTACTAGGTACTTGGTGCACATATAGAATGCCAATTTAGGAAAATATTAAAAATCATATGTTTAAAATAACAAAAATATAATATTTTAAAATGACTAATTGTTGTTTCCTATCAGAGGGAAAAATGATATTATTTACAATCTTTGTCCAAAATAGAGAGGACCATATATCAGGTTTCATATTCAGTTAGTTGTGTTCCTCATTCTTTATTTTTTATCTACTTAAATGATAAAATCCTATGTTTTAGTTTTCTAAAGTTGCTGAAATGCAACATACCAAAAATTGACTGGATTTTAACAATGGGGGGTTATTAGTTTACAAGCTTACAGTTCTGAGGCTGTGAAAATGTCCAAATCAAGGCATCAATATACGATCTGTATATCCTGGTCTCCTCTGATATATGGCAAGGTACGTAATGGTGTCTGCTGGTCCTCCTCTCCCTGGTATCATTGCTTTCAACTTCTGACTGCTCTGTCTGTGTCTTTATTTCTGAGCTTCTGTTCATGTCCTTCTCTCTCAGGTTCTGTGTTTTCTCTCTATTTCACGCTCTTATAAAGGGTTCCAGAGAATATTAAGACCCACCTGGGGCATGCCTCAACTGAAATAACTTAATCTAAAGGTCCAACCCACAACAGGTCTACATCCACAGGAACGGAGTAATTTTAGGGACACGATCTTTTCTGGGGTCTTTTGAAACCATAGCATCCTATATCACAATTACAGATTTTTGGAACAATTGTCTTTGAAGCACATGTACAACCTTTTAGAAATTAACGATTGTTAAGAATATAATGGGATTCTGCAAAATATCATATCATATCTCAGATTTGATATATATATATATGGGGGAAATGACGTGCAATTTGATAGACTGCTGGTGTCCATCAGTAGCCCTTGGAGCACCTTTTGACAAACATTGTCCATTTGACAGATAAAGTGGGAGAAAGAAATGAGAAGTCCATTTTTATGTCTGTTTGTTTGCATGGGCAGGCTCTGGAATCAAACCCGTGTTACCGGCGTGGCAGGCAAGAATTCTGCTTGCTGAGCCACCATTGGACCACCTGAGAAGTCCATTTTTAAAACCCTTTATTATAAACTGTATTATAGACTATTATCCAGAGAAACAGAACCAACAGGACATATCTGTAAATATGAGATTTATAAAGATGTCTCACACAGCCATGGGAAAGGAAGAGTCCAAAATCTGTAGGAAGCTGGCAGCGCCAATGAAGGGTCTCAACAAACTCCACAAGAGGCTCACTGGCTGAAGAAACAGAAAAAAAGACTCTCTTCTTTAATCATCTTCAACTGGTAGGATTATCTTGTTTTCAGGAGGCACACCTGCCTGATCTTGGAAGGAATACTTCAGGCTTTCAACATGAGTGAGATGCTAGTTGTGGATTTTTCATATATGCCCTTTATCATTTTCAGGAAATGTTTTTATAAGGAAATGATGCTGAATTTTGTCAAATGTCTGTATGTGTCAATTGAGATAACCATGTGGTTTTTTCCCCTTTGATATGCTAATATGGTATATTACATTCATTGATTTTCTTATGTTGAACTCCCCTTGCATACTGGGTTAAAACCCACTTGTAGCCATCCATGTAGCCATGGGCCTGGAAGACGCAGTCAAGATCATACCCCTTCACTTCCTCTACCCATTGCCCAGTCAAGATAGGTTTTATATTTTCAAAATCTATGAACAGAAACATGAAAATTAACAGGAGTTTATGCTTATGAATGCATCACTTCAGCTGAAAAGGCAGCTAATGATGCAGAATGAAATGAGGTAATGACAAATGGCCATGCAGATTGCTTGGCCTTAGGAATTCCTCAAATATTTTGGGACTTTCCTAGGCACTTCAGCCATCTCTTTAACAACTGGAGCAATAAAAAAGAATCCAACCTTCTTCATCCATATTGTTACTTTAGGCTTTGTCTTTACCTACCAATATGACTTGGGCTATGGAACACTACTATAATGATTGAAAGGTGAAGCAGATAATATATTGGAAACAGAAAAGAGTAAGTTGTGGCAGCCAAGAGGAATGATCAATTTTGAAAACCTTGAAAGAGCCAGAGGGTAACAGGGTAAATTTTTCATAGAAATGTAAAATCACATTTATCCATAGAATCTCAAAACAATAAATTGTTGCCTTGAATCATGGTTTCTACAGTTTTTTAAAAGTGCAAGATTTTGATACAACAGATTTTATTTTGAAATATTAAAATACAAGGTGAGGTTATTTTGGAGACAGTTCCAAGAAGATGGTGGAATAGGATAGGTTGAGTTCACACCTGTTCTGAGGAACAGCTAGAGAAGTGACAGAAAAACTACCAGGAGAGCTATTGCAGGGTGTAAGTGACCTGGGACGGTCTTCTACACCACATAGGGAGGCCTGTGTAAAAACAGAAGAATTCAGATGCAGAGGACCAGAGACCATCCAGCTAATGCAAACAGCCTAGCACGCCTATTTCCAAGCACAGCCTTGGAGCCCTCATGAGTGCAAGGACAGGGAGACAGGGACAAGGAAGTAAATCAAGCCATGTTCCTTGAATACGCTATCCACCCCACGACCACGACTTCTCCACCATGCCACACACCTGAACCCCACCACCCAATTCCCACTGTGGTCTAAGCATCCCCATCCTGACACCCTTCCCCACACTACCCCAGCCCATACCCTTATTTCATGCATGAGCACAAGCCTGACCCAGCCAGACCTATTTCTCCAACGCAAGAGCACAGTCTTACCTCACCCCTCCCAAGACCCACATAACATCGTCCAGGCCCTCCAAACCCCACCTCCCACTCCCAGCCCCCTGCAGGCAGTCACCTGTGCATCTGGGTTGCAGGTGCTCACCTTCATACCTGGGCCACACACACACCCATCCCATACAGTTGCTCAACCCCACCCAACCCCCACAAGCCCTGCACATGCACACATCAGCATCTGGCCCACAGTTGCATGAACACACATGCACCCACTCATGCCACACCCCCTCAGCTCTGGGCAAGTGCTGACCTGCACATCCTGGCCACATCCACACCCAGTTGATGCAGGCACAGTCCCATCTTAATGTCCCAGAGCTCTGTGTACATGCACACCAGGGACCTGTCCCCCAAGATCCACACACACCAGGGCCTTGCCCCCAGATGCATGCATTGGCACAACCACACCCTACCTTCTGGGTACCCACATATCTGTGAACTGACCACTTGACCCCTGCACCCCACCACCCAGCCCCTCACATGTGCCCAACCTTTCCCCTCCAGGGCACAAGAGTGCTTCTCCCAAACCCAGTAAGTGCTCTTGTGTACATCTGTGCCACATAGCATTTGCCATGCACAAACGGGCAGCCCTACTCCATCTCCACATGCTAACATGTGTACCTGTGCCATGTGTACCCACCCATTATAAACCACAGCTGACTCACATTCCACAACCTCTGTGACCTGTGCCCAAACCTTACACACTTACCCACCTTCCTCCTAGCACCCCTGGACACCAACCCCTGCGCAAAAACTCACCTGCACCCTGCCCTCCATTGCCACAAATTATGTGCCCTGTACGCCTCACCCTGATATCCATGATCCACATGCATCAGGCATCCACCAACACCCTGCCCATGTAACAACCTGTTTTATTTAGAGTTCTCTAGAGAAATATAATCAACAGGAAACACTGGCAAATATAAAATTCATAAAAATGTCTCATGTAACGATGGGAATGCAGAGTCCAAAATCTGCAGGGCAGACTGTGAAGTTGACGATTCCGATGGAGGGTTTGGACGAACTCCACAGGAGAGGCTCACCAGCCAAAGCAGGAGGAAGAACCTGTCTCTTCTGAATCTTCCTTAAAAGGCTTCCAATGATTAGTTTAAGCATCACTCATTGCAGAAGAAACTACCCTTGGCTGATCACGAATAGAATCAGCTAGGGATGCAGCTGACATGATCATGATTTAATTCCATGATATGTCCTCATTGCAACAGACAGACCAGCCCTTGCCAAACCAGACAAACAGGTACCACCACTTGGCCAAGTTGACACATGAACCTGACCATGAGAGTCCACCCCTTGTCAACTTGGCAGCTATACATATCACCTTAAACCATACCTAATTTCTAAATAAAAAACAATAAAACACACATTTTTTTTCTTTCACCTAAAAATATTCAACTGTCCTGCACATAAATGGAAACACATTAAATCTATCCAGCATAAGGTGAAAATCCTTGGGTAATATTCATTCTTAAACTTGATATCTTACAATTTAAATAGTATAACAGGAACAGAACAGCATTACAGTCCTTGTTTCTGTAACTGATCATGTGGTCGAAGTTCATATTTATCACTACATTCTTCCACTACCCATTCCATGTTCCCTTTACCCTCAGCAAGCACTTAAGCTGGTGGTGGTTCCTTGCCTGGTGGGGTGACCCAAACATTCATTCCTGAAGTTTCAGAGCCATTGGTTGTCCTGCCTGGATTGGGTTGTTGCAGTTTTCCATTGATTTTAATCACAGGGCATGGTAGTACTAAAAGGCACCCTAGGGGATCTCCTATATTCCAAGAAAACTCTTCTTTACCTCCATTGTGTAGTTGCAGTCCTATTTCACCCTGAAAGTCAGGGTTAATCACCCCAGACAGTAATGCAATCCCCTTCTTGGTTAGTTGATCCAGGGGCATGGGTAGCCCAAAGTGACCAGGTGGCAGTCTTAGATTCCAGTTCAATGGAATCATTGTTGTTTCTCTTGGCTGAAACACTCCCCATTTTGGAAATAAATCCTGTGGACCAGCAGAGCTCAAGGTCGCAGGGACAGGAAGCAAAAATTTTCCTAGTGGGTCACTAAGGATAATAGGGAGTGGTACCACTCCCATTTCCACCCCTTGGTTCCTGGACCCATGGATCCTGGCTATGGGAGAAACAGCATCATACAGCAGATGCTAATTCAGAGCATATACAGCTTCCTGGAGAACATTAACCCAGCCCTTCAAGGTATTGCCACCTAGTTGGCACCGTAATTGAGTTTTCAAAAGGCCATTTCACCGTTTTACTAATCCAGCTGCTTCTGAATGATGGAGAACATGGTAAGACCAGAGAATTCCATAAGCGTGTACCCATCCCCACACTTCATTTGCTGTGAAGTGTGTTCCTTGATCAGAAGCAATGCTGTGCGGAATACCATGACAATGGATAAGGTATTCTGTAAGCCCACGGATGGTAGTTTTGGCAGAAGTATTGCATGCAGGGAAAGCAAACCCGTATACAGAGTATGTGTCTATTCCAGTTAGAACAATTCACTGCCACTTCCATGAAGGGAGTGGTCCAATGTAATCAACCTGCCACCATGTAGCCGGCTGGTCACCTCAGGGAATGGTGCCATATCGGGGGCTGAGTGTGGGTCTTTGCTGCTGGCAGATTGGGCACTCAGCAGTGGCTGTAGCCAGGTCAGCCTTTGTAAGTGGAAGTCCATGTTGCTGAGCCCATGCATAACCTCCATCCCTACCACCATGACCACTTTGTTCATGAGCCCATTGGGCAATGACGGGAGTTGCTGGGGAAAGATGCTGACTGTTATCCACAGAATGGGTCATCTTATCCACTTGATTATTAAAACCTTCCTCTGCTGAAGTCACCTTCTGGTGTGCATTCACATGGGATGCAAATATGTTCATGTTTTTAGCCCATTCAGAAAGGTCTATCCACATACTTCTTCCCCAGACCTCTTTGTCATCAATTTTCTGATTATGGTATTTCCAAGTACCTGACCATCCAGCCAAACAATTAGCAACAGCCCATGAGTCAGTATACAAATGCACTTCTGGCCAGTTCTCCTTCCAAGCAAAATGAACAACCAGGTACACTGCTCAAAGTTCTGCCCACTGGAAGGATTTCCCCTCACCACTGTCCTTCAAAGACACCCCAGAAAGGGATTGTAGTGTCCAGCTGTCCACTTTGGGGTGGTACCTGTATATCGTGCTAAACCATCTGTAAACCAGGCCCGAGTTTTCACTTCCTCAGTCAATTCACTGTAAGTAACTCCCCAAAAGGTCACAGCTCTTGTCTGGGAAAGAGAAAGTAATGTGGCAGGACTGGAGACCATGAGTATTTGGGCCACTTCTTCCCGTGTAACTTACTTGTGCCTCCAGGACCTGCTCTGGCCCTATCTCATATATACCATTTCCATTTTACAATAGAGTGCTGCTGCACATGCCCAACTTTATGGCTTGGTGGGTAAGACAACACCCAGCTCATGATAGGCAACTGAGGTCTCATGGTAAATTGGTGGCCCATGGTTAAGCGTTCAGTCTCTACTAAGGCCCAATCGCAGGCCAAAAGCTGTTTCTCAAAAGGAGAGTAGTTATCTGCAGCAGATGGTAAGACTTTGCTCCAAAATCCTAAGGGTCTGTACTGTGATTATCATATAGGGGCCTGCCAGAGGCTCCAAACAGCATCTCTATTTGCCACTGACACTTCCAGCACCATTGGATCTGCTGGATCATACGGCCCAAGTGGCAGAGCAGCTTGAACAGAAGCCTGGACTTGCTGCAGAGCCTCCTCTTGTTCAGGTCCCCACTCAAAATTAGCAGCTTTTCTGGTCACTTGATAAATGGACAGGAGTAGCACACCTAAATGACAAATATATTCTCACAAAAATCCAAAGAGACCAACTAGGCATTGTGCCTCTTTTTTGGTTGTAAGAAGGGTCAGATGCAGCAACTCATCTTTCACCTTAGGAGGGATATCTCGACATGGTCCTCACCACTGGACACTTAGAAATTTCACTGAGGTGGAAGTCCTCTGTATTTTTGTTGGATTTATCTCCCATCCTCTGAAATGCAAATGCCTTACCAGTAAATCTAGAGTAGTTGCTATTTCTTGCTCACTAGGTCCAATCAATATGATATCAATATAATGGACCAGTGTGTTGTCTTGTGGGAGGGAGAAATGATCAAGGTCCCTGTGGACAAGATTAGGACATAGGGCTGAAGAGTTGATATACCCCTGAGGTAGGACAGTGAAAGCATATTGCTGACCTTGCCAGCTGAAACTGTTTCTGGTGGTCTTTACTAATAGGTATTGAGAAAAAAGCACTTGCAAGATCAATAGCAGCACACCAGGTACCAGGGAATGTATTGATTTGCTCAAGCAATGTAACCACATCTGGAACAGCAGCTGCAATTGGAGTTACCACCTGGTTGAGTTTATGATAATCCACTGTCATCTTCCAAGACCCATCCCTGTTTTCTGCACAGTCCAAAATAGGAGAGTTGAGTGGAGATGTGGTAGGAATCACCACCCCTGCATCTTTCATGTCCTTAAGAGTGTCAGTAATCTCTGCAATCCCTCCAGGAATCCGGTATTGCTTCTGATTTACTATTTTGCTAGGTAGGGGGAGTTCTAGTGGCTTCCACTTGGTCTTTCCCACTATAATAGCCCTCACTGCATGAGTTAGAGAGCCAATATGGGGATTCTGACAGTTGCTCAGTATGTCTGTTCCACATATACATTTTGGAACTGGGGAAATAACTACAGAATAGGTCCGGGGACACAGTGGACCCACTGTGAGATGGACCTGAGCTAAAACTCCATTGATCACCTGGCCTACATAAGCCCCCACTCTGACTGGTGGACCAGAGTGACATTTAAGATCCCCTGGAATTAATGTCACTTCTGAACCAGTGTCTAATAATTCCCAAAATATCTGATCATTTCCTTTTCCCCAATGCACAGTTACCCTGGTAAAAGGCTGTCGGTCTCCTTGGGGAACGCTTGGGGGAAGATTAACAGTAGAAATTTGTGGCAGCGTAGCAGGGTTCTCCCCCATAGGGACCTGGCCTCCCCTTCATTCAAGGGGCTCAGGGTCTGTAAACTGCCTCAAGTCTGGAAATTGATTAAGGGACCGCGACTCTGTGTTTTTGTAATTCAGGTTAGACTTCTATTCACTTGACCTAGAACTCTTTTGTTTATACAGCTCAAACAAGAATTTAGTAGACTCCCCTTCTATTGTATTTCTAGGTACCCCATGGTTTACTAGGCAATGCCACAAATCTCTGCGAGTCATATGATTTTGATGCTTGCTTTCAGTTTGCTGTCTATTATAATAGCCACGTTTACCCTGTCTTTGACAACCGCCAGTTGCCACCTGGCTTCTGCCAACTCAGGATCCAGTCATCCCCATTGTGTTTAAGGATTCCAGCTCAGTGACATTAGTTCCCACAGTAATATCTGACCTACAGAGAAGTGCAACCACAAAGCTCTTCAGGGATGATGGCGCTAATCTCACAAAATTATTTCACTCTTTTGGTAAAAGGTGCCTCCTCCGGACATTCCTGGTGTGTAACAGCAGGCTTTGCATGATAAATCCACTCTCACATTCCAATCTATCTAAGCCTCTGGATCCCCTTCTCTACATTATACCAGGGCAGTTTTGGCATTTCATCCTCAGGTAATGTCGGCCACCTTTTGATCCATGTTTCAACCAACCATCCACACAAACTGTTAATGCCTTTTATAACCCCTGGAGCTATAACATTGAATGCAGCTATAACATCTCTGCTTAGTGGGCCCATATCAATAAATTCAGTTTGATCCAGCCTTGTATTCCTCCCACCATTATTCCGCACCCTTAAAATCCATTGCCACACATATTCCCCTGATTTCTGTCTATATAAATTGGAAAACTCACTCAGTTCTCTTGGTGCATAATGTACCTCTTCATGTGTGATACTTTGTACCTCATCTTTAGGGGCCTGTTGGGACTTTAGTCTAGTTATAGGTCTGGAAGAAATGAAGGGTGGTGGGGTGGGTCATGAAAAGAATTAGAAATATCTTCTAAGCCATTTGCTTCAGTGCATTCATTAGCAGTTTTGTCTGGTGAAAGAAGATTAATCACTTAGGGTTAATCCCTTCAGGAGAAGGTTGGGTGGCCAACTCCTCAAAGCAGCCTGGAGGTGGGGCAGCTATGTGCTCAGGGTAGACTATTACATGGTTATCTAGAGAAGACTCAACATGACCTAGGTTTTCAACTTCACCCCCGACATCATTATGAATCCATATGTCACCATCCCATTTCTCAGGGTTCCACTCCTTTCCAATCAATGCCCTCACTTTAATGGCAGACACCATGCAACATTGAGATTTCAGTTTACATTGTATAGTTGCTACTCTAACAATAAGATTCTGAGTCTGATTTTCAGAGATCTCAAGTCTATGGCTACAGGAAATAAGATTTTCCTTCAGGATATCAGAGAAACTTCTACATCGGTCAGATGGCACTTAAGCTTCTCGTTTGAAGTCTTAAGCCCATCCCTTTCATTCCTTAATGTGGCCAATGTATCTAACAACAACCAGCCAACATCTCTATACCTCTTATTTCCACAAAACTCCATAAAGGTGTCAAAAACATTATCCCCCAGAGCCTGGCTTCATACAACTGAAGCATTAGGAGACTCGAATGGTGATATTTTGACTATCTCTTTTGCCAACTCACTCCATGAATTGGGAGTTTCATTCTGATTATGGAAATCAGAGTCCTTAGTGCCTTTGAGTCCAGTCAGAGTAGAAAACCATTCATAAAAACCCATTTTTATGATTCTTTTTCTTAAGAACCACTCCTGGTACCAAGTTGTATTAGTTAGGGTTCTCTAGTGAAACAGAATCAACAGGAAACACTCGCAAATATAAAATTTATAAAAATGCCTCACGTAAATGCAGAGTCCAAAATCTGCAGGGCAGGCTGTGTAGCTGACGATTCCGATGGAGGGTCTGGACGAACTCCACAGGAGATTCTCACCGGCCAAAGCAGGAAGAAGAGCCTGTCTCTTCTGAATACTCTTTAAAAAGTTTCCAATGATTAGATTAACCATCACTCACTGCAGAAGACACTCCCCTTGTCTAATTACAGATGGAATCAGCTGCGGATGCAGCTGACATGATCATGATTTAATTTTATGAAATGTCCTCATTGCAGCAGACAGGCCAGCACTTGCCCAACCAGACAAACAGGTATCACCACTTGGCCAAGCTTACACAATGAACCTGACCATGACACAGCCCCAGCACATCTGCTAATCCCCCCATCAGCGTTCTGCCATACGCTACTTCTATGGCCCCTCAGGCCACATCCTACTCCTGCACTCTAAGGCTTGCTTTAGCCACATGTCACCCACACAGTCACCACACCCACCTCCATCATGCTGCAACCCATGCCCCACACTCATAGGGACCAGCATAGAGTCCCCAAACCAGGAATACACCTGCACTGCAACACATCAGGAGACTGTTGTGCCACTTCCCACACCCTGCATCCTGCTCCACACCCATCCCACAAATACAAAGATTTAGACTACTGCAGGAAATCAACTTCCAAAGTAACCTTATCAAGATATTTATATGCCATGAAGATAGCAGAAGATCACTAAGTATATCAAGATGCAAGCGGATATAGCCCAGTCTAATGACCAAACTAAAGCACCAGGGGAGACACAGACCTTGGAACAACTAATCAAAGATGTTCATATAACACTACTAAATAAAATCAGTGGAATTGTTAATGACATAAAGGAGATCAAGAAGACACTAGAAGAGCATAAAACAGAATTTGAAAGAATAAATAGAAAAATATCAGATATTACAGACATTAAAGATGCTACAGACCAAATAAAAAATATACTCGAGACACACAACAGCAGATTG
The DNA here is from genome assembly GCA_004026745.1 of Myrmecophaga tridactyla. Classification (NCBI taxonomy): domain Eukaryota; kingdom Metazoa; phylum Chordata; class Mammalia; order Pilosa; family Myrmecophagidae; genus Myrmecophaga; species Myrmecophaga tridactyla. The sequence continues at coordinate 75,429 of PVIY010008491.1, forward strand.
AAGAGGCAGAAGAAAGAATAAGCAAACTAGTGGGCAGGGCAGCTGATTTCGAACACAAAACAGCAAAGGACAAAAAAAATAGAAAAATTTGAATTGGATCTCAGGGAAATGTTGGACAAAACAAAGTGCAAAAATATAAGAATCACTGATGTCCCAGAAGGAGAAGAGAAGAGTAAAGGGATAGGAAGATTAGTGGAAAATATAATGGGGGGGGACTTCCAAACCTTTATAAAAGACATAAATATGCAAATCAAAGAACCCCAACAAACTACAAACAGAATAAATCCAAATAGTGTCTTTCCTTATCAGTCTGTCAATTAATCAAGAGAAGCAGAAAATCCTGAAAGCGGCAAGAGGAAAACAATATTCTACATACAAGGGAAACCACATAAGACTGAATTTGGACTACTCAACAGGCACAATGGAGATAAGAAGGCAGTGGCATGATATATTTAAGATCCTGAAAGAGAAAGACTGCCAGCCAAGAATTCTGTACCAAGCCATATTGTCCCTCAAAACTGAGGGAGAGATTAAAATTTTCATAGACAAACAAAGGGTGAGAGAATATGTCAACAAGAGATCGACCTTACAAAAAATACTAAAGAGGGAAAAAATATATAGATCTCACAAATAAAATCCAAAGAATAAGATGATGGATTCAAGAAATGCTGTTACAGTGATAATTTAGAATGTTAATGGACTAAACTTACCAATTGAAAGATACAGACTATATTAAGAAATATAATCCTGCTATATGCTGCTTACAAGAGACTCCTCTTAGACACAAACATACAAATATATTGAAGGTGAAAGGATGGAAAAAGATGTTCCATGCAAGATGTAACAAAAGAAAGCAAGAGTAGCTATATTAAAATCAGACAAAATAGACTTTAAATGTAAAGACATCATAAGGAACAAAGAAGGACCCCATATACTAGTAAAAGGAACAATTAACCAAGAAGAAATAACAATTATAAATGTCTATGCACCCAACAAAGGTACTGCAAAGTACATGAGACAGACATTGGCAAAACTGAAGGGAGCAACAGACATTTCAACAGTAACAGTAGGAGACTTCAACACACCACTCTCCTCTCCTCCAGAGGATCAACAAGGAAATAGAGAACTTAATTTTATAAATGAATTAGACCTAACAGACATATATAGGTCTTTACACCCTGTATTAGTTAGGGTTCTCTAGAGAAACAGAATCAACAGGGAACACTTGCAAATATAAAATTTATAAAAGTATCTCACGTGACCGCAAGAACGCAGAGTCCAAAATCCACAGGGCAGGCTGCGAAGCCGACGACTCCGATGGAGGGTCTGGATGAACTCCACAGGAGAGGCTCACCAGCCGAAGCAGGAATGGGG
>PVIY010008492.1:0-76795 GCA_004026745.1 Myrmecophaga tridactyla
CATGAATTCCTTAACACTAAAGCCACTTTGTCCTAAACTGCCACCCTGGGCCTTCTTCTACTTGAACTTGCCGAATGATGGGAGTTGACAGTAAAGCCAAAACCGAAACCTTCACTACCCCTCTCCTTTGTAAGCTTAGAAACACTCTAGTGTCCCATCAATTTCACATTGCTCTGGGGGTCCCACCCCCTTCCAGGAAGGGAGCTTCTTCACTCCTTGGGGGCCACCATGAGCTAGTAAACCCAATTAATGTCTGCCCCAAGGCCCCTCATGGATCCAAGGCCTCTTAGCATCCCCCAAAAAAATCCTTTGCAAATAAACCTGTGTCTATAGAATAAAGGCATCCCAAGGCAAGCCTGCTGAGTAGCTCTACCTGCATTCAAATCTTCAGTCCCAAATCTTAAAAAAACATTCTTCTGTATCCCTCATCACCCTAATTCTCAATACCTATTTGCTTTTTTTTTATATGCTGTATAGAGGGGTCACATTTCATTCTTTTTCTATGTGAGTATCCCTTTATTGCAGCACCATTTTTCTGAATTTTTGTTTGTTTGTTTTTGTGGGTTTCTTTTGTTTGTTTGGGGAAATGCATGGATCTGGAATCAAGCCCAGGACTCCCGCATGGCAGGCAAGAATACTACCACTGAACTACCCTTGCACCCCCAATTCCCTATTTTTGGCTTGTATTGACTGTTGGCATCTCTCATTTTCTCTGGAAAAGGAAAAAAAAAAAAAAAACAGCGGAGCTTTGTTAGCACCCTTGTGACCCCGTGGCTTCCCAATGCACACCAGAGCTGGGCATTTTCTTCTCCGCCGGCCCAATTACTTGGGAACACAAGGAGTAAAGTCACCAGGCCTCCCTGGGACCAGTCACCAGGTGTCCCCGGGACATTCTTCCTGGGAGATGTTTTGACTTAAGGGCCAGTCCCACCTGAGGAAAGTCTAGGACAGTGCTTTCTGGGAATACCTTCCTCTAAGTTTCCTGTTTCCTGAGGGCTAAAAAAAAAGCCTATCTTAGAAGAGAAGCTTAATATTTGGCCTCAGTGGGTTTTAATAGAGACTAAATGAGGATTCTGGTGGGGGGGCTATTTAAAAGAGGATTATTTAAAATATTTGCCTCCTTTCATGAAGCAGAGTTATGAGGAAGACGTTCTTGACAATTTTTTTGGGCATAACATCATTTGCAAGAGCCCCTTATAGGTTTGTTCTGATATAAGGCCATAAAAAGCTGTGCGTAAGGAATTTTTGCCACTCTCCCTCCCGTTTACAAAAGAGATTTAATTGAAAGATAGGGTTATAACTATCCATTCATGAGTCAATGCTGGCCATCCTCCAGGCCAGCATTGCAGTAGAAATGACCAGGCAGTACTGCAGGAGAAAATGTTTTTTCCTTTTTAGCCCTATGTGGGAAGATTATCCCAGGTTTGTGACAGGCAGCCCAGTGGACTGTCAGCTGTAATACCAGAAGCACCACCCATTTCTAAGGAAGAGGGAGAGAGACAGAGAGAAAGGGCAGATTTCAGTATCTGTGCCTGGCATCCCAGGTCACCAGCCTGCCGTTCCGAGCTCTGCCCTTGGCGCCATGGGATCAGCTCCCTATGCCCAGGGAACCCCAAGGTCCTCAAACACTCAGGAGATGCATGGCCAGGTGTCACCCCAACGCTGCTGAGCCGACCCCCTCATCTTCCTGGGTGTCTGTGCTTTTATTAACGCCTAGATTACTGTTTAAGAAAATAGAAAGGATTTGCCACAAACGAAGAAACTCTAGGGAGGGAATTTCCCTAAGGGCTGCCAGGCTCGGGCTGGCGGAAAGGAACATCTGGCAAAGAAATCAGGCTTAAGGGAGAAAGTCCTGGGAAAGGCCAAGGGTACAATAAAACATGGCTTGGGACACTTTTCAGGCAATTTACAGGGTCTGGGTGTGGACCCATTACAGGGCAGGTCCAGGAGTGGCCCCCTCCACCCCTTGCAGTGTAGTTCTTTTTCAGCAAAGTGAGCACACACCCGACAGCTTGTTCTCCCAGCCCATGGGTAACACCCTCCCGCACTGGGCAACACCCTCAGGAGCCAAGATGTAGCTCCAGGCTTTTCTTTTTTTCAAGTTCAGTCACGAGTTACCAAGAGCCTTCGTTGTGAAAATTTAATTGAGCCATGTGGTTTTGTGTCAATAGGCACTGGGAAATATTTTGCTGCTGCCAATTGGAAAGGTGTTATTCTTAGTTAGGTTTGTAACCCCCTACAACTTTCATTCCTCTCTACCCTTCTGAAATAGGTCTGGTTTCTGGCAAATTGAGTCTAGAAGTAGAATGTGTTTTTTTTTTTTCCTGGTAATTGCTTTATTTTCCTAAAAAATATGTGCGACATGAAAAATGAAGCAGGACTGGAATAAATGGCTGCCAACTCAACAAACCGTAAGTAAATTTTATGCCTGGTGTTGCCATTGGTATTCAATATCTCTAGATATTTTACCTTGAATAATCACTGATGGACATTGATTTTGTCTCTGCTCTTCACAGCACAGCAAAATTAATGTGAAAGTCAGACTCAAATGAGTCCCAATGGTGTCCTCCGATCTCTGCTGAGAAGCACATTTTAAATACAGAAGAAATGGCAACCAGCTGAGACCCAGTGTATCATGTATTGTAACAATTAATGGATATGAATAGCCCTCATAGGAGAGCTCAGGTTACCTTTATATCAACTTTGGAGGTGAGAATCTGAAACAGTTCATTGAGGTTAATGTGTCGTGGTTTTACGATTTGATTAATCCTCCCCAATTAAAATGATGATGTTTCTCTTTTTTTTCACATTATATTTTCGTAATTATTCATTTGGGTATGTGAATGTAACCATGAAATGTCAACAAGGGAGCAATAATTGCACGGGAATTTAGAGTCAGGGAAAGAAATGTTTCCTGCATGCAGCTAAAAAACAAAAAGAAAGGAAAGATAGAATGTGATGTAGTGTTTAAAGGTGGCCATGAAACATGGGGAAAGGCACGGCTCTTGATCCTTAAGCTTTTCCTGCTATTATATTCCTTCTATGATTCAAGCCAGACATGCCCGAGATCCATCTGTCGACAGCACATAAAACTTCACCCTACAATTTGTTTTGTTCAGAATAATTCAGATCAAGTGATAGAAGACAGAATACAGCATGAACAACCATCCACATGAAGAAGATGCTGACCCTTCATAAAGAGAGGATGCTTCTTAGTTTTTGCATCTTCCGGTTACTAAGCCACTGAAGCACAGCAGAATAGGTAGGTAGGTGCTTCACAGATTTTGAAGTGCAACAAATAAAAGACTTGCCTTGTGTAGCAGATATGGTTGGAGTCCCATCCACATGCCCTCGATTCTCACTTCTGAGCTCTGTACACACCAGTTGCATTTTAGAGCAACTGCCTAAAAGCTTTTTCTGTGTTGACCCACCCAGGAGAAGTCATAAGTGCCAGGTATTTAATAACTCCTAGAAATAGCCCTTGATGAATGATAGAAGAAGTTGGTGAAGAAATGCTTCTGCATTTTCATCTCAGGTGAGACAACTCTGAGCACGTTCTGCAAAGTCCGCCAGAGTTCCTTAGTGGGATTGACCACAGTGCTTACCAGAGAAATCATCTCAGTCGTGCCCTCTGTGGTTTCTTCATCCCTTCTCTGTCTCAGTCTTGCACTCCCTTACTGGTGCCTCCTGGGATCACCTTCCAATTATACTAAGTGTGCTTCTTCGCATAGATCTGTTTCTAGGGAAAACCCAAATGAAGATACATTGGTACAATTCCTGACAATGCAAAAAAATTAAAATTTAGCAAAAAAAAAAAAAGGTGGTGGTAGTGGGACATGGCAGCCTATTTCCACACCGTGTTTTAAAGGCCATGCAACCAGACAGCTGTAATGCTTAGTCCCAATACCTGCAACTTGACATTTTTGCATTACACCAACATGCTTCGAACGCGTTGTGTTAACTACACACTTCCTGTAGGTATTTGTTTTGTATTTGCAGCACCTGCTCTGTCACTGAAGCTGTTTACAAAAGGAAAACTGTTCTACATGGTTCATCAGCTTTTGCTTTCATGGAAAGGAGAAAAAAACCCAAATCCAATCATTTATCTTCAAAGCTTCTCCAGTCCAATCTTATCCCTCGAGCTGTCTGTACAGAACAGACTGGAGAAGAGATTAGGCAATTATTTGGTATAATTTAATCAAAAATAGATGGAAAATCAAATAATACAAGGCATAAAGTTACATGGGGACTAGATTTCAAATGTGTCGATTATACAACTGCCAAATCATCACTTTAATCTCTCTTGAATCTTAACTTCCTTTAATGGAACAAGCTGTGATATCACTGGATTTTCTTTTTACCATTTTTCACGATCAACAGAGTTTCGATCAATTGGATTGATTTTCTCATTCTCAGTACATCCTCCGCATTTTGAAATATATCAAACATTAAGGCCTGAATACTTCTATGTTTAAAGGGGATGTACCCATTAATAAACAAAAAGATATGAGAGGTGAGGTAGGTAGATAAGCAAGAGAGAAAGTACAGGATCCTTGCAGCTACATGCTGAGAATTAAATTTATTATCAATCATGTGACCTTGAACAAAGTTCTGGATCCCTCTAGACCATTTTTTAAATCTATATAATGGAAATAACAGTACCTAACTTCCGGAGTTTTATGAAAATTATAAATAATATAACTAATGTTGCTGGCTCGAGTTGGGTTTTTTTGTCTTTGCGTTTGTTTGGTTTGGTATTGCTCAATCTTTCCAGGCTAATTGCTAGTCCAATTGCATTAATTGCCTCTGAAATTGATTATGGTCCTTTGGAAAGCTTTGCGTTCCATGTTTCCCTCAGTTTTAGCCAGGGCTTTCATATGTTTACAATTTCAATCAAATCAACAATCAAAACTTTTCATGGACAGCTCAGAACTAGAATTGGAGATACCTGTTTTCCCAAGTGAAATAGTTTCCACAGAAAGAAATACAATTTTAAGATATGCTTAAGAGTTTAATAAAGTTTAATGTCATTATTCAAAAAGTGTAACAACAGGGCGGGCCGCGGTGGCTCAGCAGACAGAGTTCTCATCTGCCATGCCAGAGACCTGGGTTCAATTCCCAGTGCCTGCCCATGCAATAAAAAAAAAAAAATGCGACAACAATTTAATAAAGTATGTCACTACAAAAAAGTATGACAATCTCTTAACAAAGAAAAACTTGAAATTGTGTCACCATTCTTGTTATATCATGTACAAGAAAATTTGGATGCACCTATATTACTTTATCCAGAGATTATGTATCAGAAATATTAAATATATAATTATGCTTATGCATTTTATACGCAGGGAAATCACTCATAATGAAATTGAATCTTGAAAGCTTTCTTTGCTTTTTTACCCATAAACTGCATTTGCTTTCTGTCTTGAACATAAACAGCTGGGAAATATTTCCAACCATTCATTCTCAGTGATTTAAATTTAAGATTTTTGTTTTTAGAGAAAATAAAATATGCCAGTCTTAAGACTTGTTTCCTTCTCTGGACTCAGATTATAAGGATAAAACACACCACATCATACACAGCCCAATTCATGAAAATGATCTGGGTTAACAAAAACAATTTCATGCCTAGAAAGCATTTCTAAGTTTTCTATCTGGGATTTGTATTCCCAAGATGTATGTTACCCAACAAAGATAAGGAATCGCTTCTACCCTGTTCATCTCCAAAAGATCATGGCCTTTTAGAACTATATCACAATAACACAATGCGCATGTACACATACACACATGCACAAGACTATAGCTGGCACTTTTATTTAATATATCATTTATTTCATCTTACTTTTCAAACTTTCCACCAAGTAAATGATTGGAAATTTAGTGATACATGCAAATAGCATTTTATTTTCAATTACCCACGCCCATTAAATAAATAAACCTGAGGGTTTGGGTCCCCCACCTCACCTTCAAACTAACAGGTAAGTTAACTAAATTTAGATGATAAATCATTTAATAATTCATAAGAAAACAAATATGACATAAAAGATAATTGCAAATTTGTAATGTTTGCTTTCCTCTTAATTATAACTGAAGAAGAGAATGAGCCCTGTGGGTTGCTGATTGAGGTGGAAATGGGAGTGGGGAGCTCATTTTATGGAAGCACAGTTCCTGTTTTTTGGTCAGTCTGGACTTCAATACTGAAAATGAATCCAGCAATCATGATCCTAAGCTATAACTGCTTCATCCTGGAACCAGGATGGAAGTCAGGACTCCTTTCCTATTTCAATAATGGCCTATTGCCTGGCACATACCAATAGGTACCAAAGCCAAGTTCTTTGCAAGAAAATGAATATTAGGTCTCACTGCTTGAATAATAATTAAACTTGGCAGGTTAACTGCATTAGCTATGACAGTCTGTTAGGGAATATTCCATTAGAGAACTGAAGTATTTGGATATAGTACAGTCACAATAGCTATGAAGGCCCTTTCTGTATGAAAATGCAGATGCAATCTCAGAATTATCTTTGCAGAATGATGCATTCACAGGACATGCCTGAAGGTTCAAAGTGTCTGCCAACTGGTCATAGTTTTAAGAGAAAAAGTTGAGCATACATGTACTGATCGACATGGGATTCTCAGCAAGTTAAACACTGTTATCACCATTGTAGGAATGGGGAAAGTGAAGTTCAAAGTTGGGCCTATAACTTGTTAAAAGTCACATGAGACAGTAGATTATATTTTCCAAAGATTACCATAATGATATCTCCTTTTTCACATGTTCTTTTACAGTATGGCCTTGAGGTATAGTCGATCCCCCTTCCCTTTTATTCTGGGAAGGTTTGTGACTGCTCTAATGAACAGTCTGTGGCAGAAGTGATATTATTTGACTTCCAAAGCTAGGATATAAAAGCCATATAGCCTGGTTTTCTTGGAATGTTTACTCTGAAGGAAACCAGCAACTATGTAATACACCCAACTACCCTGAGGCCACCATGTTGGAGAAGTCACAGGTAAGTAGTCCAATCGATATTCCCAGATGACATTCCAGTCAACAGCCAACATCACCTCATCCATTTCCAGCCATGTGAGCGAGTCCTCTTGGACATCCAGCCCAGTTGAGTCTTCAGATGATGGCAGTCCCAGCCAACATGTAACTGGAACTGCATAAGCAACTAAGCCACAAATATCACAATAATAACTGAGTCATATGGCTAGAAAATCATTAAACTAGGATTTGGAGCTAAGTGTGTCTGATCCAGGGGTATTATTTTTCCCAGTGTGCAGGATATGAGGTTTTCAGTGGAAAGGCCTTGTATCTTTCTTTCAAATTACCTTTCCACTAGCGAATGGTTTGGCCACATGAATGGGTTCAATCAGGACCAAGGTGGAGCAAGGAAAAGAAAATATGAGGCAGGATACTGAGGCATAACATTCTTTAAATCATTATAGCAAACCAAAGGCATAAAAGGGGTATTTGAGGCATTGGAATTTAGCTCAGATCTTTTGGTTTGGTGATTAGTCAGGAGACAAAAATGTACTCCTTTCTACCCTCTCTCCAGAAATTTCCTTTGTTATAGCTCTCAGAAATAAAAGAAGGCAAGTGGGCAAATATGGGCAGCTATTTTGATTTTAGATTTAACATAACTCACAGAAGGGAGGGGATAGTTAATAGATGCAGAAAATCCACTGGAGGCAAGCATTTTTCTTAAGGATGAAGCAGAGCAATTGAATTTGTTCTTGTCAATCACCGTTAAACAAGATATATCGAGTACTTAGGGTGTACAAAGAATCCTGAGATAGGAAAGAAAAAAAGGAACAGCACATAATGTCTACCCCCTGAGAACTTTGACAAGTTCTCTAGGGAAAAGACAAGCATATATGAAATTACGGCATGAACAACTGACATGTTTTCCTTAAACACATGTACTTCCACAAAAGACCTGAGATATAAGGAAAACAAGGACAGGAAGAACCAGGATACCAAAGAAGTAATTAACATTTGAGAGCCCAAAGTAGACCCTGTTTTTACAGGAGAACTGTAAGATAATTCCTATTCTTTTCATTTGTAAATAAAAAGACAGAATTAGAGAGCTTAGATGATTTGTTCAAAGTCTCCCAACCAAGTCAAGTTTTGATTTTGGATCCTGAAAATTTTGAATCACTCTTTCTACTCTGCTCATTAGGCAGTGAAGTTGGGGGTGGGCAAAGAGGTCAGTAGAAACTGAAGACTAACCTCTGGACAGTTGATGAAATTTAAAATTAATAACATACAAACAAAGAAAATAGCAGTTTATCTGGGTTAATTTGTTTCCATGTTCCCCACATCATTTGGTTTTCTGCATCCTTTTGTAGTTTTCCTTTCTTTGACTTGGGTTGAAACCATTGAAACCAGAATTCTTCCTATCTATCCTGCTTAACTGATGACCACATCTTTAGAGGTGCTACCTTTTGTGATCTCTAACTTGCTACAAGCCACATGTGTATAACCAGATCAAGTACATTATTTTTATTTAATCTTGTATGCACTTATCTTAATTCCTTGACGAGAGCTAAGCCTGAACAGCCTACTTCATATTCACATCCATCCATGCTTTAGAACTATTTTTCTCTTTCTTGGACTTGCTTATCTGATTGTGAAGGAAACCTTAAGAATTTAGAAAGAAAATTACACCTGGACCTGAACTTGTCAGTGATGAGTTCCTGATTAAGCAGAAAGGGCTTGAGCATCACATTTAAAGTGTGGAGGCACTTAGATCAGCAGGCAAAGTGGGAAGAATATAATTTCAAGAAAAGGTGGGTGAAGGTACAACTATCACAAAATTTGATTATTTTTACCTAAAATTTAAAAATAAAAGATGTATTTGTATCAGGCACCTACTTTGCCTCAGAAGTTTTTGCTGTGTGTTTGCATATGATTCACATTGCTTATTAAAAAGGTTAAGCATTGAAATGTGAACTAAAAGATGGACAAAATAGCAAGGCTGGCTGAATCCAAACTTTTCAGTTTAGAGACTTCTTTCCATCCAAGACAGATGAAGACTTTAAAAAATAATTGCATATTGAGGACCTTTTCTCAGATGCAAATTGATGCCTGCAGCAGTTCTCTTAATGTCCAGCCCCCTCCCTTCTCTCACAGTGCTTAATGTTTTCTGAAAAGCTTTTCTCCCCTTTCAAAAATAACTTTATTGGAACTTTAGCCATTTTTCAGGGGTATGGAGCAAAGGTCCTAGATATTTTTGGCTTTTAGCTCTCTTTTAAGCCCAGTGCTCTCTCTAGCTGTGTTGATTATAAGGGATTGTCTTTTTTCTCTCTCTCTCAATTTTCTATTCTTGCTTGAACTGGTAATGGCCAATATGATTAAGGAAAAATTGCTCCTATTTTTCCCCTTATTTACCTTTTTAGCAAATTTCACTACCTGATAGTCATTAATATACAATGTTATCACAAGAACATGTGCTCTGGAACCAAACAGGCACTGTCATTTATTGTGTCACAAAAAAACTTTGAAGATCTAATTAGCTACTTTGTGCTTTAGTTTCCCATTTGTAAAATGGGGATTATAGTGGTGTCTCCCTTACAGGGTCTTTTCGAGGATTAAAAGTGATAATACTTATATAGTGCTTCAGGAAGTTCCTGGCACATAGTAATTCTTTTTCAAGTGTTAGTGGGTATAAGTATTGCAATGTAAGACCCAAGAGAGCAGGAGTTTTTGTCTGTACTGTTCACTGTCGTATTTTCAGTGACTAACTAGTGTCTGCCACATAATAGGTTATCAATACATGATTATTGAACAAATATATAATTTCATTGCTTAATTCATTTTCTATAATAATGAGTAAGACTCTGCCAGAATTTTATTATTCCAGAAAATTATTTTAAAGTTTGAATTGAAGAGTAGACATTAAGTTCTGCTGATGACCAAATAAACAAGACTCAGACTTAATAAACCTCGCCACTGAAGTAGCTCTAATGACCCAACAGAGTAAACACATATCCCAGGTAAAGCTGCGATTACAGCAAATGTTTATTGGGTACTTATTACAATCAGGGCCCTTTCAGACACTTGACATGCATCATTTTATTGAATGCTAGTATAGCCATTATTGGGTAGGTTAATTTTTTTATCCCAGTTTTACAGATGATGACCTTGAAGCTTAGAGAGGCTAAATACTTGTCCCACTTCACACAGCTGACAGATGGTAGAGCCAAGATTAGAACCCAAGGGTTTCAGAAATCAGAGAACATGTTTTAATCACTTCACTATGCACTAATATATTCATTTAATAATAACTCAATTTAATAAACAATTCATTGAGAGTCTAAGATATATCAGACTCTATCCTGCATATTTTGCAAATGAAAATGTTGTTAAGGAAAAATTCCAAGAAAGAAAAGGAAAAGCTGCAACAGGAAGATGAAAAGGTGGACATGTAAAGAACAACTATAAAGGAACATCTATACCAAACAAAGTGAATGCAAATTGAGATATTCCCACAAAGTTTTGGGATCAAGGCCTAATTGCCACTCAGCCTCAATAACTCACAAAGTTCAAGCAGACAGTAAGTAATGCAAACTCAACCTATCATAGCAGTTATCTGTGCACTTGCCACTAAACCACGGCACTGTAAAATATTTGCATCATTTCTAGACTGCCAATGGCAATTTTTAAAATCTATCTGTATATTTTATTATTTATTATTTAACATATAAGCCCTTGAGAAATCTAAGTCAATCAGGGAAGTCAGCTGCTTCTTTGATATGATGCTATAAATGAATGGGTATAATAAAAGCACATTTGTAATAATTATGGACCGCATTCTGCATCCCATGCATTGTGAAAGATTTTTTTTTATTTTTATTAATAAAAGCAATCAACATACAACACAAGCAATCTTAATGTATGAACATTCCAGACTTGGTGTACAACCAAATGGCTCACAATATCCTCACATAGTTGTATATTCATCACTATGATCATTTCTCAGAACATTTGCATCACTCCAGAAAAAGAAATAAAAAGAAAAAACTCATACACACCATACCCCTTATCCCTCCCTCTCATTGACCACTACTATTTCCTTCTATCCAATTTATTTTAATATTTGTTCCCCCATTATTTATTTATTTTTAATCCATATTTTTTTACTCATCTGTCCATACCATAGATAAAAGGAGCATCATAACAAGGTTTTCTCAATCACACAGTCACTTGTGAAAGCTACATCATTATACAATCATCTTAAAGAAACATGGTTACTGGAACACAGCTCTACAGTTTCAGGTTCTTCCCTCCAGCCTCTCTAATACACCTTAAAGTAAAAGGGGTCATCTATATAATGTGTAAGAATAACCTCCAGGATAACTTCTCGACATTATTTGAAATCTCTCAGCCACTGAGCCTTTATTTTGTCTCATTTCTCTCTTTCCCTTTTCAGTCGAGAAGGTTTTCTCAATCCCTTGATGCTGAGTCCAAGCTCATTCTAGGATTTCTGTCCCACGCTGCCAGGGAGATTTATACCACTGGGAGTCATGTCCCATGTAGAGCGGGGGAGGGCAGTGAGTTTGCTTGCCATGTTGGCTGAGAGATAGGCCACATCTGAACAACAAAAGAGGTTCTCTGGAGGCGGCTCTTAGGCCTAATTTTAAGTAGGCTTAGCCTTTCCTTTGCGGAGATAAGTTTCATATGAACAACTCCCAAGACTGAGGGTTTGCCCTATTGATTTTGTTGTCCTCACTGCTTGTGAGAATATCAGGCCTCCTCCAAACGGGGATGTTGAATTTTCCCTCTTTCACAATTCCCCGAAGGGGACTTTGCAAATACTTTTTTATTCGCTGTTCAAATCACTCTGGGATTTATCAGGGCATCACTCTGGACAAACCTACATAATCTTATGCCCTACTCAAGGTTCCATGTACTTATGGTTCAATTAAATGGTCCATATAAGTTATATTAAGAGATGCACTAGTCAAAATACAAATTTTGTACCAAATAAACATTTTATGCTTTAGTCTCACACATAAGTTAAAGTTTTAAAATATGAATCACCATCTATTTTCAACACCCTGCAATATTAACATTCCTTTGTTCTTCCCCACGCAAAAATATTTTTTAATTTGTACGTTGCGTCACTATCACTGTACACTCTAGGCATTCCTAGATTATACCATCTCAGTCTTTATCGTCTATCTTCCCTTCTGGTTTCATATGTGCTACAAGCCCTCCTCTCTCTATCCTTCTCACATTCAACTGCATTAAGTATACTTACATTATTGGGCTACAAACTGGTAGTATTGTGCTAGCCACCTCTGAATTTTTGCAATCAGTCCTGTTGCACGATCTGTATCCCTTCAGTTCCAATTACCTAATATCTACCTTATTTCTATCTCCTAATGACCTCTGTTCTTAAGTGAAATTCTCCACGTTCATTCATTAGTTTTAGTTCATATCAGTGAGACTATACAGTGTTTGTCCTTTTGTTTCTGGCTAATATCAAACAGCAGAATGACCTCAAGGTCCATCCACGTTGTTGCATGCTTCATGACTTTATTCTGTCTGACAGCTGTGTAATATTCCATCGTACATATATTACACAGCTTGTTTAGCCAGTCATCTGTTGATGGACATTTGGGCTATTTGTGAAAGATTATTTATATAGATCAGTAAACTTTGACCCAAGGAGCAAATCTGACTCCTGTTTTTGCATAGCCCATGAGCTAAGGAAATTTTTAATATTTTAAATGGTTAAAAAAAATCAAAAGTAGAATAATACTTTATGACATGTGACATTAAATGAAGTTCAAATTCAGTGTCTATAACTAAGGATGTATTAGAACCTAGCCATACTTGTTCATTTATGTACCAGATATATCTGTTTTCACATTTTAACAGCAGAGTTGAGTAGTTGCTACAGAAACCATCTGACTCATAAAAAAGTATTTACTGTCTTGTCCTTTACAGAAAAATTTTGTTGACCTCTGACCTAGATTAGTTCTAATCCTTATAAACCCTATCAACTACATATCACCATCTTTACACGGACGAAGACTTTAAACCCCAGGTACATAATTACCTAATGGTGGTTCAAAAGAGATGACTAGGGCAGGCCATGGTAGCTCAGCAGGCAGAGTTCTCGCCTGCCATGCTGGAGACCCAGGTTCAATTTCCAGTGCCTGCCTAAGCAAAAAAAAAATATATATATATATATATACACTCAACTTTAAAAAAAGAAAAATTAAACAAAGGAGATGGCTACACATTCTTTGGCTTTCTTCCCATTGAGGGGTTGGTTCTACGGGAGGTAGACAGGGATGCTAAGACTGCTTTGACACAGGGAAAGTGGAGGAAATGGTGCTTGCCTGGTTCTCTCCAACATTAGCTGTCTTTGTTTGCTAAAGCTGTTGAAATGCAATATGCCAGAAATGGGCTGGCTTTTAACAAATGGAAATGTATTAATTTACAAGATTTTAGTTCCGAGGACATGAAAATGTCCACATCTAGGTATCATCAAGACAGTGCCTTCTCTCTGAAGACAGGCTGCCAGCAATCTTGGACTCTCTTCACATGGCAGGGCAATGTGGTATCCACTGGTCCCTCCCTTCTCTTCTGGATTTCATTGTTTCCAGCTTCTGGGTTCAGTGGTTTCCTCATTGTTTCTGTGGCTTTCTCGCTCAGCTTCTCTGCCTTTCTCTGAATTTTATTCTCTTATAAAGGACTTCAGTAAAAGTATTAAGACCCACCTGGGGCATGCCTCAACTGAAATAGCCTAATCAAAAGGTCCCACTCACAATAGGAGTGGGTTAGGTTTAGGGACATGATTTTCTGGGGTTCATAAAGCTTCCACACCATCACAGTAGCTCTCAGGATGCTTCCCCTCCTGGCACCCAACCATCACACTGTAAGAAGCTGAAGTCAGAAAGAGTCTCCATGTAGGTGCTCAGGCCCATGACCCATGCTGAGTTCAGCTTTTGAGGCCTCTCTGCTCAGGCCAGGTATGTCAATGAAGAAACCTCTAGAAGATTCTATACCTTTACCCCCAGCCATTCAAGGCTACCAGGCTGAAGCCCCAGACATTGTAGAACAGAGAGAAACAATCCATTTCCGCAAGCCCAGTCTGAATTCCTGATCTAAAGAAACTATGTGCATGATAAGGTGGCTGTTGCTTGTCACAGCTAAGTTTGGGGTGGTTTGTTATATATCAACAGCCATTTTCAAAAATGTAAAGGGCATTTGAGATGACTAAAAGAAAGTTTTCACTATAAAAAAATTCTTTAACATGAAAAGAATATAAAGCTATGTTCTGGTTTGCTAGCTGCCAGAACGCAATATACCAGAAACAGAATGGCTTTTAAAAAAGGGAATTTAATGAGTTGCTAGTTTACAGTTCTAAGGCCAAGAAAATGTCCCAATTAAA
The DNA here is from genome assembly GCA_004026745.1 of Myrmecophaga tridactyla. Taxonomy (NCBI): domain Eukaryota; kingdom Metazoa; phylum Chordata; class Mammalia; order Pilosa; family Myrmecophagidae; genus Myrmecophaga; species Myrmecophaga tridactyla. The sequence goes on from PVIY010008492.1 coordinate 14,409, forward strand.
ACAAGTCTGTAGAAATGTCCAATCTGAGGCATCCAGAGAAAGACACCTTGGTTCAAGAAGGCCGATGAAGTTCAGGGTCTCTCTCTCAAGTGAGAAAGCACATGGCGAACACAGTCAGGGCTTCTCTCCCAGCTGGAAAGGCACATGGCAAATACAGCATCATCTGCTAGCTTTCCCTGGCTTCCTGTTTCATGAAGCTCCCCGGGAGGCGGTTTCCTTCTTCATCTCCAAAGGTCTGGCTGATGGACTCTCTGCTTCGTGGTGCTGCAGTGTTCTCTGCTATCTCTGAATCTCTCATTCTCCAAAATATTTCCTCTTTTATAGGACTCCAATAAACCAATCAAGACTCACCCAAATGGGTGGAGACATGTTGTCCCTTAATCCAGTTTAACAACCACTCTTGACTAAATCACATCATCCAGGGAGATGATCTCATTACAGTTTCAAACATACAGTATTGAATAGAGATTATTCTACCTTTATGAAATGGGGTTTATATTAAAACATGGCTTTTCTTAGGGGGCATACTTCCTTTCAAACCAGCACAAGCTATTAATGGTGAGGAGAAATGGAGAAGGACTAGTAAAATGAGGCCATAGGAAAACCACACACTCTGAAATATAGGCTATCAGGTCATAAACAATTTCCAGTTTGAAATGAGAAAGGTTAGAGGACCTTATATTGGGATACAGAGCTCATAATTGGTAGGGCAGTAGTCCAACAAAGTTTGACTGAATCCACTGCTGAAACCTGTCCCTATCTATGGTGCCTTTTGTATCATGGTATTTTGAGCCTAGGGTACTGGTTTCCCAACTTTGACCATAAAAGTGGGGGAAGCAGGGGGGCAGTTAGGGTATGAAGTCATCCCTCCTGATCTGGTCCCAGTCAGGAAACTTCTTCACAGTTACCTTCATCTCCATTTACCTAAACTATGAACATTAGCATAAACTATTAATAAAACAATAGGATTTAGGTAAATAGTTTTTCACAATCATTAGTTTTATTATTAATTTATGTTAGTGTTCACAGTGCAAAAAATTGGCACAAAGATTTTCTAAAAACTTTCTGGTTGAACGACCCATACTGGTTTTTACTGAACAAGATACAGAACAGCTAGGTCTCCTCTCAGGAACCTCACCATCTCAAAAAGTGAAGCTAAGTCACAAAGGGAGTGTTAATATTCTGCTAGATTGCACAGCTACAAACAGGTAGCACATCTTTAACTCACAGCATGCTTTTAAAGTTTTACTTTAATTACCCCTAGTTCCGTGGAGATTTTTTCCATATTCATTCTTTCTTTGCCCAAGCATGGTCACTGCTATAAAATCTGGGGCCTGTTTTTGCCTCGTATGCATTTTATAAATCATGCATAAACTTTTCTGAAGCTATATATAAAGAATTTAAAGAACTGATACATAAAAACTTTGAGTTTCTTAAAAATATCTTGAGATGATAAATGAAATTTAGAAAGTCGTGAAGATCAACAAGTAAGCAGTTAGTTGAAAAATATTTTAACATATAGAAATGTAAGTCTGGAGCAGATCTCATAGAGGTAAACAAATTGGGGCAAAAAAAAAATCTACTCCTTTCACAAAGTCACAGTTATCGCAACAGTGTGGTACTGGCAGGAAAGACATACAGAACAAGGAATAGAATTGAGAGTCTAGAAATGAACCCACACATCAATGGTTAACTGATTTTTCAACAAAGGTACCAAATACATTAAACGGGGAAAGAATGGTCTCTTCAACGAAGCTTTCTAGGAAAACAGGGTATCCACATGCAAGAGAATAAAGTTGGGCCACCACCTCACACTCTATACAAAAATTAACTCAAAATCAATCAGGAACCAAAATGTCAAAGCCAAAACCACACAACTCTTAGAAGAAAATTCATGACCTTGAATTTAACAATGATTCCTTAGGTATGACCCAAGGCACAAGCAACAAAAGAAAAAAATAGATAGAAGGGACTACATCAAAATCGAAAACTTTTGTGCCTCAGAGGATGTTACCTGGAAAGTGAAATGATCAAATTACAGAATGGGAGGAAATACTGCCAAATCATTTATCTGATAAAGGTTTAATATCCAGGATATATAAAGAACTGGCAATACCTCAACAACAAAAAGACAACCCGATTTAAAAAAACGTAGAGGACTTGAATATCAAAGAAGATATACAAATGGTCAATAGGCACATGAAAAGATAGTCAAGATCACCAGTCATCAAGGAAATGCAAATCAAAGCCACAATTAGATACCATTTCATACCCACTAGGGTGGCTATTATTTTAAGAAGTAGAAAATAAGTGTTGGAGAGAATGCAGAAAAATTGAAATTCTTTTACACTGTTGGTGGGAATGCAAAATGGTGCTATGGAAAATAATTTAGCAGCTCCTCAAAAAGTTAAGTATAGAATTACCATAAGACCCAGCGATTCCACTCTTAAGTAGATAGATATCCCAAGTAATTGAAAATGGAATCAAAGAGATACTTGTGCACCAATTTTCACAGCAGCATCATTCACAATAGCCAAAGGTGAAAACAGCCTACTGTCTATCAACAGATGAGCGGATACATAAAATATGGTACATATATATAATGGAATATTACCCAGCCTTAAAAAGGAAGTTCTGATATATACTACATACAGCATGGAGGAATCTTTAAGATGTTACATTGGGTGAAATAATCTAGACACAAAATGACAAATATTAAATGATCTCATATGAAATAATTAGAATAAGCAAATTCATAGTCAGAAAGTATATTAGAGGTTACCAGGGGCAGGGGTGGGGTGGAAATGTGGAATTAATTGATAGAGTTTCTGTTTGGGTAATGGAAAAGTTTCGGGAATGGATGATGGTGATGGTAGCACAACACTGCAAATGTAATAAATAAACACCACTGAAGAGTATACATGAAAGTAGTTAAACTGGGAAATTTTAGATTTTATATATACTATAATAAATTTTTGTAACAAAAATTTTTTGTAAGACATATAACTGTACAGCACAGAGTGAACTAATATAAATTATGTATTATAATCAACAATATAATTATAATATTGTTTCATCAACTGTCACAAAGGTATCACAATAAAAGGGAAAACCGCACGTGTGAGGAAACGGACGCTCTGTATTTTCTGCAAATCCACAACTGCAAACCTGCAGCTGCTCTAATTAAAAGAAAATATTTAAGCCTACTCTTCATTTGGCATGAATGTACAGGAACCCTGGTTTTATTTAAGAATGAACTGTGTCATGGGGCACACATGCTCTCATTCATCTCAGTTCCATTTAATCCTAGATCTGCGCAACAAAATAAGCTGCTCTTAATATTTTAATAGGCAAAGCAGAGAATAAATTCTATATAGATAATAAGCAAGAGAAGAAATCAGGAAAAGTTATCAGACTCTGGATCGTGAAGCATTGATCAGAGAGAAAGGAAGAAAGCTGTCAGTCGCAGGTCAGTGACTTCACAGGAAGGTGATCTTGAGTGAATCCTTTGGCTCTTTTCTTCCCACCCACCCCCCCAATTTGATATATGCAAAGGTCAGAAACAGGATGACACTAATCCACAATGATGCTAGGCTGCCTTCTTATAAAGAGCCCTTTCTGTCTAATCACGCCTCCTAACCCCACTATACTATGGCTCCTTAGTAGGATACAGTTACGATTCATTTAAACATTTACATTTCTCACTAGTTACCCGCCCCCCCCCCGCCCCGCCCCGGCCCAGTGGAAAAGGGCTGGGTCTTTCGTGATTTTGCAGACTCCTCGGCCTTACCCCCTAGTGGAGTCCCTTTCATATAGTAGACATACCAAACACAACTGAATAAAAGAAAAAGTGTTTATTACTAGATCAGTGAACTCTAAAAAGTGGAGTGATCAGCCCAAGAAGGAATGGGATAAGTCTTGTAACTGGAAGAGCGTCCTGGCAAAGCAAACAATCATAAAAATCCCTCAGTCTATGAAAAAGTTATGTGGGCAGAGGAAGACCAGATAGAAGGGTCAATGAAAATTATACTTATGGCAGCAGAGGTAAGAAAATGTTTGCGACATTTTCCATTAAGTGATTCAGCATTCCTCATATAGGCATCCACATGTTGCATTCCTGATGGACCTTCAGGCCAGCTGAAATGAACTTTTTTATTTCATCAGATGGCAGAGTTATGCTTACTGACTCCCATTCCACATTGTCTTCCAGGAAACTCAAGCTATAATTAGTCTTAGCCCCAGCGGCAATAAATATGTTTAACTTGAATTTCTATTAAAATTAATTTTTCCATTTTCAATTTTTGCTATTTCTTTATTCATCTCCTATACGTCTATGGGGAAAAAAAAAAGTACACTGTTGTTTGCTTAAGATTAATGCCACCTTCTATTTTACTGAAAGGATCATAAATGTGTTAGGATGTATACGAGTACTAAGAAAGAAATAACAAAATTCCTTAAGTATGCCAAGGTCACATGAGAATTTGTGTTGCAACCCTCAGTACACATTGAAAAGCTTGACTCCCTCAACTCTACCAAAATGCAAAACTTTATGCCACAACATGGATGAACCTTGAAAACATTACATCAAGTCAAAGAAGCAAGCCACCATATGCTACAAAGTGTAGGATTCCACTTATAGGAAATATCCTGAATAAACAAATCCATACACAAAGAAAGTAGATTAGTGGTTGCCAGCACTGAAGGAAGGGGATAATGGGGAACTACTGCTTAATAGATATGGGCTTTCTTTGGGGGATGATGGAAATGTTCTGGAATTGTGGTACTGTTGGCACAACATTGTGAACGTACTAAAAGCCAACTTGGGTATTTTTGTTGTTGTTAAAACCCAGAAAATAACCAGTAGTTAATCATAGTAAATCAACCAAGGAAAGGAATGTGTATTTACAAGAGTTTTTTCCTTTATCATTATCTACTCACTTTATGTAATTTGGTCTTCTCACTATTCTCAATTAAATCAAGCTTATGCCAATTTTTTTCTAACCCTGTCCCCATTCTTCCATTCATACAGTTGCAATTCTTTTAGTATTTCTCAAGATCTTTCCCCAGCTCCAAGTATCCAACAACTCCTTCCACATTCAATGAAATTAGCAGCTATATAAGCTACAAAGAAATAAACAAACAAAAAAGGTGAACCCACAGGGAAAACAAACAAGAAATGAGACGTAGGAAATGAGCTGGGTGTTATGGAGTCAAGAGCTCATTGACTAAAGTAGACCAGTTGCATAAGTTTGCTACTCATTTTTTTTTTTCATTTTTAACATGGGCAGGCACCGGGAATCAAACCCGGGTCTCCAGCATGGCAGGCGAGAACTCTGCCTGCTGAGCCACCGTAGCCCACCCTGCTATTCATTTTTCATAGCTCAAGGACATGGGCTGCCATGCACACAGCACATCAGTATGGGGTTAAAGCTACAGGCTTGGAGTCAGACACCAGTAGGTTTGAGTCCAACTCTCCGTGAGTATTCGTCAAGTATTATACATTCTTGGTCTCAGCTTCCTCATAGGTAAAATGGGATTAATAATATCTATTTTATGAAATTATCATGATGATTATAATGTTAGCGAATCACTTAGCATGGTGTAGAGTCCATATTAAACTCTCAGTATTACCAACAGGGATGAAAACAAGGGCTCGTTACCATCAACATTTTAGACCTTACTTATCTAGGAACATAGTCCAAAGACAGATTTTTTTTTTTTTTTTTTTACTCTCCTGGTAGACATTTATCATACTGAACATTCAACAAGCATAAGAACGTCTTTGGGGGAGAGCATTTATAAATTGTATCTACCCTACCCTTATTTTTCTTTTATATTCTTGCAGGATTTTTACATTTATTCCCCTTCCGTTTGATAAAAGATGATTCCTTGTCCCTCTGTGATTTTCCATACCCTACCCTTTGCCTTTAAATAGTCCGATTCCAGCTTCACTTCTGTACATTTCTCTTAGTTCTCCCACTGAGATCCCAAACCACATTAATGTGAAAAATATTAGTCAACTGAATAACTGAAGAGGGTAGTCCTTCCACTTCCATGTGCCTTTTAGTAAAGACTAATAATTTGATTCACAATCCACGGCTGGGGAACGAATCTGGAAAGTCTTGCCCAGCAGGCAGGGCATATGCCTTCTGTGTAACAGCTGTCTCCTTGTACTATAACTTCAAGCAAATATTGTGCTAAAGCAGCAAGTAATGTAATAAAAATGGGACAATTCAGCTTCCCCTCTGAGGGCTGGGACATGTGAATAGGAAGAAAATAAAGAAAAAAATGATTTTTTCATCAGTGAAATGGAGGAGCTGCCCCAAAGCAGCTGGGGTAAAGGAAAGGTCTCAGAGATGATCTTTCCATTTCTCCTTTGCTAGAGAAACCCCAGTTATTCTCTGGCTTGCCTTCTGATCTCTTGCTGGTAGCATCAGATTCTCTAAAATGAAGGCAAAAGAGATGCTGACAGCTGTGCCCAGCATGAAACCCACCAAGCTGCAGCAGACCTTGTAGTCTGTCATGTGGCATCAAGACAAAGGAATATAGCATTGATGCACTTAATAAGATCCAATAACAATCTGCAAATACAGCTGCTAAGAAAAACTGGAGGCAGAAAATTTGGAAAAACCATGGACACTAAGGTATAATTCTTTGTTCCAAAATGTGAGAATACAGAATTTTCATGAATGTGCTAGGAATGGATCTGGTAAAAGAGAATATCACTATGCATGGGATCATATGAAATTCAAGGAAAAAATAAAATAAAATAAGACTTTTAAGTAATCACAGTACTACATATACATCACTCAATTGTCTTAATGCTAACTCTTTGCATTAGGGAGAACTTTTCAGTTGCTAAAAACCAATTTCAAACTAGCTTACACAAAGAAGAGAATGCATTACCTCGTCTGGATTCATGACTATTAGAAACCTCAGAGGACATTCCGGTCAAACTTACATTGTTTTATCCTTGGACAGAAGTGACTGGAAGAGGAGGAGACTCTTGAGCTTTCTCCATGGTCAGTTCTTTCCATTTGGCTTTTGCAAAAACAATGGTTTTCTTCAGTATGTTCTCAAGATGTCCTATCTCCACACTGCTGTCAATGTATCAAAGATACAGAAGGGAGAGAGGAAGAAGCAATAGAAGAGAAGAAAGGAGGAGTAATGAAAAGGTTGTAGAAGAAAATGGAGACAATGAATGAAAGGAGAAAATAAAGGATGATCCAGTATGCTCCAATTTTCTCCATGTTTCTCAAAGCAAGTCAATAGGTTAGATATACCAAGATACTCTAAATCTACACTAAGATGGTAGCCACCAAGCTATTTAAATCTAAATTCATTAAAATTAAGTAAAGTTTAAAATTCATTTCCTCTATTGGACTAACGACATTTCAAGTGCTCAATAGCCACTTGGACAGCACAGATACAAAAAATTTCCACCATTGCACAAAGTTCTATTGGTCAGTACTACTCTAAAAAAAACAAAAACAGAAGACAAATTGAACAGTTTTAATCTTTAATTTGGCCAGTTAGAGCAAATTAATTAGAAGTGATATCCATATCAGAAGAAACATAAAATTCAGAGTTGCAAAACAAAAGGAGAAAATAGACTTTCTGATTGTGGGGGTGAGGCATCAACAGCATCTTAAGGTTGAGAATAGTAAAAAAAAAAAAAAAAAGTAGAGAGGAAAATAGATCAGACTTTAACGGATAAATCTTTCTCTGCTAGAAAGAAGTGAGAGATAAGATTAGAGCTGGGAAGTGAGAAAATAGAATCTGCAATGTGAGACCCATGTGCTATGTGAAGTCAAAGTTTAATATCAAACTTGGTGATCAGAGATATGCCACTCAAAGTGAAAGATTTGCATCTGCCTAAAAAATGTTGCTCATTGGGCATTATTTCGCTATGGAACTGGAATAAAATATATTGTAACGTGGCTAACTGATAAGGTTGCTTTATCAGCTTCAGTTCTTAAGGCAAATTCTGAAACTTGCACATTTTATTATGAATTAAATGCCAAATAATGCACATTCTCTTAATTTTTCTAGATGAGCAATCATATACAGATGGAGATATTTGAGTAGGCAGGTAGTTCACAGATACAAATAGCCATGGGTTTAAAATGGAAGCATTAAAATATTTTTAAACCCTAGATTTTGCATAAAATGAGATACCAGATGTCACTAACAGTATATAAATCTGAAATTTAAATAATCTGAACCTGTTTGTGATCTGAGGAAAAAATTGTCCTTTTTCTGACCTTCCATGTAGATTAGTACATTGACCCTGGTATTAGAAAGCCCTATCATTCTTGATATGCCAAGAGTGAGTCAATATTTTCTTTATTTTTGTGACTACAGAGTGACCTTTTAGCTACAAAAAGTCAAAACATGTTCTTAATGTCCTTGATGGATATTTTTTAAATGTCAAACTTTAAAATAAATGTACTTGATACATGTACGATGATATGCTCATTAGAGGCAATTAAAAATATAGAAAAATATAGAATAGAAATAAATATTCAGATATACATGCACAATTTAAACACAGTCCTTATTGGAATTTTTATGTATTTGTTCTTTATCTTTTTGCTATTTGTAGCTAATAATGTGTTTTTATGCTATATTTATATGTAGGATTTTTTCAATATAAAATAATTTATTTATACCATTTTATGTTACATAGTTTACTTAACCATTCCACTAATATTTTTTTCAACTTTTGGATCATTAAAAACATTATGGAAGCAAATTACTTCAGGGGATAAAATTTGGGATGATGCGTTGAGGTTTTGTGTTATGGGCACAAAGGCTGGTGTTAGATCCCTTTAGTTCAAGAGCTGACTCTAATATTTCATGTCTATGGGACTGAAGCAGGGTTAGAATTAGGGCTGTGGCTGTCTGAGCAAAGGACAAACTCCAAAAAATGGTCAGGCTTCCAAGGAGAAAGATATCGTTGAGAAGAACAGCCAAATGAAGTGGGGGCCAAACGAAGTGAGTCATCTGCAATTAAGCATCCACAGATGAAGGAAAAGTGGGGTGGGGGGAATAGTAAATTATGAAAGGAATGAAAAACAGATAACCCTACAGTGTCAGGGCCTCTCCCCTCTTACCACTTTCTTTGTGAGAATGGCCGCATGTCCTCTCACGTGTGTTCTTTTTTGGGGGTGGTGGTGCATGGTCTGGGAATTGAAACCAGGTCTCCTACATGGAAGGCAAGCATTCTACCACTGAACCACCCATGCACTCTCACATGTGTTTTTAATAAATTTTTTGCTTACTTACTCTATTCTGTGCTCTGCCCTTGGATTCTTTGTTGTGGCATGACCAAGAACCTAGGGAGCTGAATCCAGTAACATATTTTGGTGAGCCAGCCAGGAGCCACTTCTCTCTGCTTTCACTTTTTCCTCTCTGTTGGCTCATTGTTATCCTCTTCTGCAACTCTGTGACTCTGAGAATCTGGGGGCTCTGATCTGGCTCCCCCAAGACATAAACTCTGTCTACCCTGAGTCTCTGGCTCCCTCCTCAGAGGTGGCAGGAGCCCATCTCCACATCATGGAGATACAAGGAGACACTGAGTGGTGGGTTACACTGCCTTTGAGACCTGATTGGGGGCTTCTCTCATGTCAAGGAGGAATGCAACGGGAGCCAAATCAAGCCCCTCCAATTTCCTCTCTTTCTCTCTCTTTCTCCTCAGTTCTCTGAGACTTCTCCACACTCTCCTTTCCTCCCCACTTGGGACCACCTCTTAATCCTTGCCTGCCAAAGGTTTCCATGCTCCTCAGACCCTTCCTCCTGCTGAATCTGTTTCTCTTTTCACCTGTTCTCAGAGGTCCTCTCCTCTGCCTCCATGAGAGTCTCATTCTCCCCCTCTGTCTGGCTTTCGATGCCTTCTGAGACATCCCATCTTTTGTAACACAGGATTCTGGGCTAAGGATTCTTGTGGCAACCAAGGTGTTCTCTCCAACATTCTAGGGAGTCACCTGTAGACTGTGATCATGGAAACTGAATATTTTCAATGGAGGAGTCACCCTCTTCAGGCCTTGATTGAGGCCCATTGCAACCGAATATAAATCTCCCCTCCTTCTAGAACATGCTTGCTTTTAAGCTCTCAGGAGGTAGGAAATGAGGGGACAAAAGTATTTCCAGAACTGTAAGACCAGACATCTCTGGGGGAAAGTACAGGGTTTGAGTATCCAACTTCTCAAGAGCATTGCTCTAGAATTCTTCTCGGCAAGAGCAGAGTTAAAGCCCCTAACCTGTGTCTGAAAGCTCTATTTCCATTTCCAGAGAAAATGGGAAATGCTAAACGATGAGAAAACATAGCCTTCCAATGGGAATCTCAATTACAACACAATCCTCTAGTCTGTAAAAGACATGGAAAGTAGTCAGAAATTCCCTCTTCCTAGATGTTTATAGCTCTCTATCAAAACAAGGACCTGAGAAGGCCTTGTTGCTTTTGTTATGCCCAGGTCTCAATTTCCATTAGAGGAAAAGATCCTCGTAATGATCCCTTTTAAAAACTTGTTTGCTAAAAGGCATGAGAAAATGTACCACCAAGCTAGTTAATTTTAATAAACTTGAGATCACTCAAGATAAAGAGGAAAATCCAGCTCTAGTCCAGCAAAAGCTAGTGGAAGCCCGCAGAAATACACTAATGTAAGCCCAGATTCCCAGAAGAGTCGAATTTTGTTGGGCATCCATTTCATCAGCCAGTCTGCCCCTGACATTCAGAGAAAGCCATAAAAGCTCTCCAAGGGCCCTCACACTCCCACTAATAACCTATTGGAAACTATGTTTTCTGTCTTTAGTAATCAGAACAAGGTTGAGGAGGAAAGACAAAGAAAGGTAACAAAAGACCAGAGAACAGACTCAGCTTACTGTAGTTGTTGTTAAAAGTGCCCTGTCCCCTCGAGGCACCTGAGTTGTGGATCCAAACCTTAAGGGCCTTGCTTCCACTGTGGGTCAGAGGGCCACTAGCAGAGAGAGTGCCAGACACCTCAAGACAAACCTCCACCTCAGGACCCGCTGGGAAACTGACCAGGTGCCACCAACATGAGCACAGGGACCAGGGGCTGCACAGTCTCCTAAAGAGGGTGGGGGGAGGGTGGGATGGCCCCGAGAGCCTGCTCGCAGCAAGTGAAGAAGACTGAGGGTGCCCAAGGCTGAGTATGGCTCTGCTGGCTCCACATCTGACCAACCTAGAGGACCTCTGGGTGACACTCTATGTGATAGTTAAGATTATTAATTTCTTAATTGACACTGGAGCCACTCTGTCCTGAACTGCCACTCTGAATCTGCCTCCACTCAGACTTGTCTAGTTATAGGAGTTGATGGTAAAGCTAAAACCAGAAACTTCACTGCCCTTCTCCTCTGTGAGCTTGGAGACATTCTAGTGTCCCATCAATTTTTCATTGTCTCTGAATGCCCCAACCTCTTCTGGGGGGGGGGGTTCTTCTCCACTCCTCGGGGGCCACCATAAGGCTAGTAAAGTCATTAGTGTTACCCCAAGGTCCCTACTAAATCAAGGTCTCTTGGCATCCCAAATGAAATCCTTAAGCAAATAAACCCATCTATTTGGGATGAAGGCTTACCAGGGTTAGCCCTCGAGCAGACCCTTTCTGCATTCAGGTTCTCTCTGTCCTAGATCTTAAAGATGCACTTTTTGTATTCCTCTTCATCCTGACTCTCAATATCTATTTGTTTTTAAATGGCAGGGACCTAACAAGAAGCTCCACCACCCCCCAACCCACCCACCCCACCCCCCACAAACACACACACAACCAGCTCCCTTTGTGCTGCCCCAAGGGTTTCAAATAAATCCCTCTATCTCTGAGAATGCCTTAGCAGCAGACCTTACCAACCTCCAACTGCCTCAGAACAGAGTTTTGAAATACGTTAATTTTGTGAACTAACATATTCCTAATATGAAAATGAATTTTGTTTGTTGTCATTGCTGACTACAGCCCCTAAATGGATATAGAAAGTTGCAGAGGGTTTAGAAAGTGAATTTTGTTAAAACAATGTAGATCATCAGTATGCTCTTAATGAAAGGTTCCTATCTATCTGAGTATTCAGTTTAGAAGACAAAGATTTTATATCATATTAGAATAATATCTTTGTTGATGTTTATGTTGACCTTCTCCTCCCTTATTTCAAAAGACAAGTCTTCTCACTCTTAAAAGAAAACTGTTACACAAAGATTTGTTCTTTCACCTTGTAAAAGTGAGGTGCTTACCTAGAAGCCAAGTGAAAGGTCACATAGCTCTGAAGCTTCCAAAATTTTAATTTTTCATACAATTAGTTGACTAAAAACAGGAAAATGAAACTTTAGTGGTTAAGAAATTTCAAATAGAGTTAAGAAGTCCTTCTAGAAGGTTTCCTTATGCAAATGTCCCCCAAATATTGCTCTTTGCCAAGCCCTAATCAACAACGTTTATAAAACACTAAAGGACACTCTGAGCTCCATCTTGCTTCTGTTTCTGTCCAGATCATGTATATAATTTCTCACCCAATTTGTTTCTTCTGGATTAGAAGTCTTCAGCAACAAATTTCTCCTCGCCAGAGGCTACACTGCTGCTCCCCATGCCCAACCAGCCACCCTCAATAGCAGAGCCAGAGACTTCTATGCTCTATGCTCTATGCTTCTACTTGTGAGTAGGACCCTCTGACAGCTTGAAGCAGATACAGATGGGCCATCGAACCAAATGCCCTTATGATTAAGGGAGTTAGAAATCTCTGAGGGGAAAATTGAGGCAGGGTTAAAATTAAAGCAGTGGCTGCTTGAGCAAAGGGCAAGTTCCAAGAAGGGGTCAGGCGTCAAGGAGAAAGATATCTCTGAGAAGAGCAGCAATAAACAGTACCTAGGGGCCAAAGACTCCTACCTGAGTGAGTCATTGAAGATCAAGCATCAGTGAAAAAGGGAAAAGTGGAGAACAGTAAAATAATTAATAAAAATTATAAAATGCAAAAAGCAGATGGCCCCACAGCATCCAGGCCTCTTCACCTCTCACTCATTCTGTGCAAGATGTGCACACGTCCTCTCACGTGTGTGCTTAATAAATGTTCTGCCTGCTTCCTCTATGCTGTGCCGTGTGCCCTTGAATTCTTTCTCATGGCATGGCCAAGAACCTAGGAAGCCGATTCTGGCAACAGGATCTTAGAAAGCTGCTGAAACAACCTATGTCGGTTTTCTCATTGGTAAATGCTGAATTCATAAGGTCATTTTTAAGAATTAAAAGAGACCATAGCACCTGGCATAATATAGAAGTCCCTTCTCCTCACAATTAATAATATCTCCCTAAGATATATTCCCAGAACTGAAATTAATGGATCAGAGCTGCAAAAAGTCTCAAGCACCTTGAGAAACATTACCAAGTTTGCTATTTCAATGGTTTCTAACAATGGTTAGTGCCACCCGCCATTTTTGAGCATTTTATCCACTCAACAATCCCCTTACCAGCCCTGTTTCTAATTGACCTCCAATCTGAAGCAACTAATCATGCAAAGGACAGCCTTTACCGCCAAAATAGAAAATGGGCTAAAGTTCAAGCAAAAAAAGAAAAAAAAAATCAAATTTAGCATCTTGCCCTAAAACATCTAGAAGGAAGTAATCTGGGCTACTATTTTTAAATATTTAATACACCTTTCTCAGAGGCCTTTCTAATGATATTTTCAGTAGGGAAAACAATGTCCTGCCAACAAATGGAACACTGCTGTTTATAAGTAAAAGTAACAGTATTGGGGGAATTCGGGCACAATGAATGGAACTGATAAACATCAAATGATCATAAAGACCTCATCTTTCTCCTGTGTTGCAGCTAAATAAAGCTTTACAGCAGATCTCAGTTCAAGGAATTCTGGCAGGTTTTGACTGACCAGAATTTCTATCACATTTCCCAAGGTTAAACGCGTTGCCTTGAGGCAGCTGCTCAAAATGATAAAGGGGACGCTGTAGGTCTTTGTAATGTTAATAACCCTCGATTTTGATATCTGATGCAACTCTGGGGAAATCTGCCAGTTCCAGACATTAAAATCTAACTCAGTTAAGTGCACATTATTGCAAAAGAATTTTTTTTTTTTAATTTGGCAGGAGCGGAAAGATTATTTGAGCATTCCACCAATTCAGATAGTTTCGTTATTTATAATGCCGAATTGAATTTCCACAGGATAACCTGTTGCGATATAAAACTAATGCAACTTTTGTTCTATAACAGTAGATGGTATTCTAGTTTAGAATTCACATATATCTGCATGTTTATTTGATTCACTTTTATGTGATAAGCTAACCACGGTAATGATCTTTTATCTTTCTATTTACTTATTTATTTAGGATTTATGTCCCATTTGGCTTCAAAGGGGCAGAAAATGGCTGCAGACAAATGCACAGGTGAAATGAGACACGAACATCTTAAGCTTAATCAAAAAAGAGCAGAAGGAGAATGAGCCTGTTTAAAACCAGAATTCATGCAGGTACTGCTTTGACCAAAAAATTAGTTCCTCTATATTTATAGCTGCTAATTAAAAAAAAACCTACATTGAATTTTTATTTAATTCTCCCACTAAGAGGTAGGGAGGAAAAGAAAAAAGAAAGAAAAATATTATAATGGAAAGATCCAAAGAAAAAAATGGGGGGTACGGGGGAAAGTGCCTTCCATTACCGTGGCATGGACTGTAATTAGCTCAGGAATTTGCTGAGGAAGTTGCTGTTGTCATGAGGCAAGGCTTATGTTAGTTGTTCGTAAAAGTTAAAATCAAGTGAACATGGACACTTTCACGCATTAACTTCTTTAATCAACACGGAAGGACTGACTTGGAGAACACCTTTTGAAGACATTTGACTTAAGAAAGTCATACTATACTCAACCACAGTTTTATAGAAAGTACTTTTGCAGTAGCTCTCAATAAATGGCAAAAGTATAATCTGTATTCTGTGCTCCAACTTTTAGGATAGAATTTGGAAAACACTTGAAAATTTGATTTAAAAAATAACCTCCACAATACTTTCTCAAATACCAACTTCTTTATGAACAACAGAATTTGTTTGTTTGTATTTCCTTAAGACGGCAGTGCCCCATGCCAAGGCTCGTTCATTGAAATACTAATTCATTCTTTGTATATGCTCAGTCATGGTCATCATCTAGTTATCACCTCACTGCTTATTTATATGGTAATATTTCATTTTTATTTTTAAACTGTAGCCATTATAGCCATTTCAGTTGTGTTTTCAGTAGTCAGATAAAATGACAGCAGAAGATTAGATATAAATCGCTGTTGGAGCAGAGAGAAAGATGTTTAAACTACAATATTTGTGATCCAGCAAGAGAAAAGTTACAGACCATATTTTTTAAATATGTCAGAGCTGATAGAAAACATAAAGTTACTCTGCTTGCCTTCATCTCTCTTCCAAGGCCCCCCCCCCTGTGGAAGGAAGGTGATTTGCTGAAGGTCATAAAATAATAAAAGAGGCCAACTAGATCTACAGCCATCAGACATTCCATCTGCCCATAACCCTGACCTTTGGGTTCTGCCTTTCACCAATTCTAGGATTCTTTGGGGGCTAAAATAAGAGATTCCACTAGTACCCCCAAGGATCTACAGCTAAATCAGACTCTTCTCCTGAGCTATGGTCTCTCTTTTGAATATTCAGAGACAGAAAGAGTTGCAACTGAGGATCTCATGGTATCTTAAAGAGATGTCCCCATAAATCTCTGCTTCTGGAATATCAGGAGTTCTTCAGGCTGTTTCCTTCCTGAGTTGTGGATTTTAGCACTTGGCACTCTGTCTCTTTCCTATAAATTCCTTTTGGATTTCATACAGCCAAGAGTTGCTTTTGTATCTTGCAAATAACAGCAGCAAAATTATGTATTCAAAGGGCTAGATTTACTAATTCTTGGTTTTCTTTTTATCAAAATGTCAGAGGATACTGAAAGGAGATCCAGGTGGATCAATTACTTCGGTCGAATCTAAGGGCTTCTTTCTTAGCCTCAAAACTAGAGCCTGCAACATGGGCTTGTGTCCAAGTGACGTATCTGGGAAGTGATCATAGAAAACAGGAGTCAGGATTCAGGCGAGTAAAATAAAGGAAGAAGGAAAGCCAAAGAAAAAGGGAATTATCAAATTGACCATAGTGATCCTGCTGGACCCTTTGGAGATATAATAAAGTTATTCCTGGGAGGCATGAAAGGAAAAGGTATTTATCCACTGGCTTCTGTTTCTCTTTTACTGAGTGCTCCCTCTGGGAGCACAATTCCCTGAATGCCTAAGAGCCTCCTGCAGGTGTCTTCTGCATGGAAAGTCTCTCTATAGAAAATCAAAGCTAAAGTGAGAACAAAATAATTAAAGGATCAGATTAAGTGACATGATTGGAAGGTAAAAGGAGAGAGGAAAATATTCCAGACCTATACATTATCTCATTTAATACTGAGGTAGATACTATTTCAATTCACTGGTGAAGTAACTTACATTCTGAGAGTTTAAAAGATTTGCCCGAGACCACAGGCCAATTGCCAATAAAGCAATCATTTGATCAAGTTGGGAAACCCAATGACCGGTTTCCCCAAAGACCCATGAAGAATAGTTTAAAATCTTAAACATACATTCTCTACCTCTCCCACCTACATCTTTTTGATATGTGTGTATCTTATTTCTTTCCCAGTGTCTTTATGTAGGCATTTTTTGTTTTATTTAGCAGAGTTTTTCTGATTACATTAGCTGGGAAAGAAAGGAGCACAAAATTATAGTTAAACAATAATAATTATTAGTTAAAAACTAATATTAATTGAGCATTTACTAGATCTAGGCAATATTTGAATCTAAGCAATTTACATGCATTTTACTAAATTAATCTTCATTGAAACTCTATGTCATAGTACTATTATAATCTTTATTTTATATAATAGAAAATTAAAGCACAGAAGAGTTAAGTGATCTGCCCAAAGTCACCCAGCAAGTCCAGCTTGAAAGTGGTACTCTTAACAACTGCCCTATACTGCTTCACAATATGCACGTGTCTGGGACATTCAAACAATCCAGTCATGAGAATTTGGGCCAGAGATTGGGAGAAACTAGTGTGTTTCTAAATCCAAAGCTATTTAATTTTAGTCCACTGCATGATCATTAGAATTATAATTAACTCTGGAAATAGAAACTTTCAGCACTATTTTTTACTTTTGTTATATGTATTATGTGCTTTGTATACAGTAACATTTCATCTTCTCAGTAGTCTTAGGAGCTAGGATTATTAGCTATGGGATGAAGTCTGAGACTCAGAGACATTCAGTACCTTACTGTACTGGTTTGAAACTGTGCTGGTATGTACCCTAAAAAAGTCATATTCTTCTAATCCAATCTTGTGGGGGCAGAACCTACTGTTTGGGTGGGACCTTTTGATTAGATTATTTCCATGGAGTTGTGGCTCTGTCCATTCAAGGTGGGTCTTAATTAGTTTATTGAAATCCTTAAAAGAGCTCATGGAGAGAGAGAGAGAGAGAGAGAGAGAGAGAGAGAACTAAGAGCCAACACAGAGAGAAAAGAGATGAAACCAGGTAACAGATGTCTAGAGATGCAGAAGGAGCTGAGAGAGTCTTTTGAACCCAGAGGCTGGGAGAGAAGGACTGCAGATGTCACCATGTACCGTCCCATGTAACAGGAAAGCCCCAGATGTTATTGGGCTCTCTTGAAAGAAGGTATCCTCTTTTTGGTGCTTTAATCTGGACATTTTCACAGCCTTAGAATTGTAACTTGTAAGTTAATAAATCACCTTTTTAAAAGCTAATCCATTTCTGATATGTTGCATTCCAGCAGCTTTAGCAAACTAAAACACTTACCAAAGGTAACACAGTTGCAAAATTAGATTAGAATTTGGGTCAAACTCCAAAGACCATCTGTTCCAGTTTGCTAAAGCTGCTGGAATGCAATATACCAGAATTGGAACAGATTTTTAAAAGAGAACTTATTACAAGTGTATAGTTCTAAGGCCATAAAAATGCCATAACTAAGGCATGCAGAGAAAGATACTTTACTCAT
The DNA here is from genome assembly GCA_004026745.1 of Myrmecophaga tridactyla. NCBI lineage: Eukaryota > Metazoa > Chordata > Mammalia > Pilosa > Myrmecophagidae > Myrmecophaga > Myrmecophaga tridactyla. The sequence continues at coordinate 32,439 of PVIY010008492.1, forward strand.
GAAAGGAAGATGTCTGTCACATGGGAAGGCATGCAGTTGGCATTTGCTGGTCCTTATTCCCGGTTCCATTGCTTCCAGCTTCTGATGCCAGTGGTTTCCACTCTAAGCATCTGTGGGCCTTCACTTAGCTCCTCCAGAACACAACTCTAGGTTCTGGCTTGCTTAGCATCTCATCATTGAAGACAAATGGCGATGTCTGCTAGGCTCCAAACATCCCTGTCTAGGCCATCTGCTCTCTCTTTCAGCACTCCAAGCATCTTGAAAAATCTCTGTCAGCTCTTAAGCAACTGTTCTCCAAGTGTCTCTGTCAGCTCTGAGTTTTCTCCAAAATGTCCCATTTTAAAGGACTTCAGTAAACTTTCAAGACCCACCTTGAATGGGGGGAGTCACATCTCCATCTAATCAAAGATCCCACCCACAACTGGGTGTGTCACATCTCCATGGAAACAATCCAATCAAAATTTCCACCCGACAATATTAAATCAGGATTTGAAAAGCATGGCTGCCCCCACAAGACTGAATCAGGAAAAAGAACATGGCTTTCCTGGGGTATGTAAAAGCTTCACACCTGCACACCATGCGCCTTTCATGCATCATTCAATGAATGATGTGAATGGCCATGCATCATTCAGTCATACCTCCCTATAACCTAAATCTCTAAGACTATTTATGGACAGGACAGCTCTATTCAAACATCAAGTGGGGAATTGGGCTCTGCAAGGTACAAAGTTTACATTTTTAAAACTTTTCAATCCCATCTAGGGGCACTGGAAGGGCATTTTTTATTCAAGAATACTTTTGAACAGAAACTGCTTGCATAAATACCTGCATTGGTAGGACAATCATTCCATCAGAAAGTGTCCCAATGTGTTTCTTGGCCAATCTGCCTGTCAGGAAGCTATTCTAGTACACTCACTGAAGCCTGAGGAAGGTAATAACCAGGGCTAAATGAGAGCTTCCAGGAGAATAGACAGGTGGAGTACTGAAATGATGTGGGATAGGATGATAGGAGCAAAAGCCTAGGAAGAAGTTTGTGGAAGCCCATATGAAAAATGGAGACATTGATAGTACCTGCTTCGTAGGGTTTCTCTGGAAGTTGAATGAGATAATCCATGTAAAACACTTAGTTCAGTAATATTTGGGCTGCATAAACTTTTGTTTTATTTTAACATCTATCGATCTAACTCTCTGTCTACCTTCATCATCATCATCATATCGTCATAGCAGAACTGGCATCATCATCATCATCACTTTTACTATAATTAGGCCCCTGCCTATCTCCTAAGCCTCACCATCTATTGCCCAAGAAATTTTCAGAGCCTTATAATGTGACGTAATTTCTACTGTGAGCAGAAGTTGGTGGGAATGTCATGGACTTTGCAGACCTTGGAAGAATTCCATAGACTCTGATGATGAAATTAGTGTTTCTTAATAGAATATTAAAGTATTAAATTTGCATAGGACTTATAATGGATGACACTTAATAGTGCTCAATAAACAGTTGCTTAGGGTAATAGAACTACAGGGTGATATGGAGTCCGTATCAAGGGAGGTCCCAGTTGAAAACAAGTGGCACTTTGAAATTAGGATGATTTGAGGAGAGTTTAATAGAGGGGCTATTTTAAAAGGTAAAGGAGACAGAAGAGAATCCATGGGAGATATTGCAGTACCCTGGATCCAGGGGGCTGATTTCCTCTCCAAGTGGAATGATTGAGCAAAGCACACAGGGCCGAGTACAGAGGGCCATCCAATGGTGGCTGAGATCTTCAGGTAAACAAGAAAAAATAGCTTCTCTGAGTTGCAATGAGGATGCGGGGGATTAAAATGCCAGAACCTCATGCTCCACTCTTCCCAGATAGTTTCTATACTGTTCAGCCTCCCATAATACAGAATAGGGTAGAAATGGTGGAAAGTGGACTTGGAGGGCAACAGAAGCTTTTCCACCCAGGGTCTGTCTATTTCAATAGCTGAGCCTCTAACATAGACACACATAGATAGATAGATAGATAGATAGATAGATAGATAGATAGATAGATAGATAGATAGATAGATAGATAGATGTTCACTAGTGAATTAGGTTTAAAGTTATATTCTTTCATATCAAGTGCTGTGGCGAGAGATTTCCTTTAGTCCACCAATTAAATATTGTTAATTACTTGCCAGCATGGACTTATTCCTTTTTTGTATTTTAGCCTTCACTCTATTCAATATGTGCTTAGTTCAATGTAGTTTACTCCATGAATATTTAGTGAATTTAGTTAAATTAAATGTTTATCATTGGAGGCAACCCTTTCATTATATAAAGAGATTCACTTGCATAGGACTTTGATTCTACATCTGGAAAAGAGCCTTACAGAAAAGGTTAAAGGACTGGGTCAAGGTCACAGAACTGCACAACCACAGACTCTGGATAAGAACCACTGCCCCAGTTTTTGATGCAGTCCTTTTTCAGTTATCACCACTCTTCACACACAAACTTTCCTTGCACGTGCACTTCCCAACTCCACCCATGCAGCACCCTGGACAGGGCCCAGCAAATAGAAACAAAGACTGTTTTGCTTCCTTGCCACATTCTCTGATCCTCTTTCAGTACTGGGAAAATCGTAAGTGCTCCATAAAGGTTATTGAAGAAGGAAAAGAGTGGAATGATTATTGAGAAGAAAGAGAAGAAGGGAGAGGAGGTCGCTCCAAATAAACAGCATTTCTTCCTATTTGTGAGTTCTTTCTCATAACGACTTTTTTGGGGGAATCCTGCAAGTACATGCTGAAAAAATATATTGCATCAACAACAAAGTGCTTAGCTAACATAAATTGTTAGGGATATTCTCAATCAGCTGATTTCAGGGTGAGGGAAAACAAACAAAAATGCAAGTAGAATTTTATGTAAAGAGAACGGTCATTTTTCTGTGTTCTCTTCCACAATATTAAAATACTATTCCTTATTTAAATGCCAAAAAAGTATTTCATGTCAGAACTCATTCTGCACTAATCTCCCAATCTACTGGTGGAATGACTGAATCTGGCTTTCCTTCAACAAAAAAACTATTAATGGAAGAGCTTTAGAAATAATTTCCTTGCGAAATATAAACCTGTCTTTTTGAATAAAGCTTTCTGACAGTCGGCCTAGAAGGTACTAATGCAAGGTAACAATCTGTCTATACTATTGAACTTTATTTGACTGTTGAGAAAAACAGTATAAGGTTCTATTAGGGTACATCAGAAAAATCTGACTTTACCCAGGCTTTTGTATTTCTTTTACAGAAATCCTCATCAATCATTTAAAATCATTGACCGTATCTTACACTTTCCTTTCAGCCATAGTTCAGAGGAAGCCGTGTTATACTCCAAATGGCTTTGATGTAAAACAGAATTTACGTTTGCTGTTCTTCTTCAGGCGCCCACACTTTCCTTCTGCAAGATAAACCTTGTAAGTGCTTTAAATCATCCATTTTCTTCATATGATTACTGAAAGAATGGCAGCTTTACAAGCTTAAGACCATCTGTGCCAAGAAAAGATGATTTTTTTCTTCTAAATAGAAGAGATAGCATTGTTTAATTGTCACCTTTATAATCTTACAACCCGTACGTATGCACTTCGCTCACCATGACAGGCTTTCCCACTCTTCCCTGCGAAGCCAGTGAAACGTACACACTTTTGTGCTAACACCAGGGTTTCTCGGCTTCAACACTATTGACATTTGGGGCCAAATAATTCTTGTGGTGATGGCCTGTCCTGTGGATTATAAAATGATTAGCAGTGTCCCTGGCCTTTCCTCACCAGATGCCAGTAGCACGTCTCCTACCACACACACACACACATACACACACACACAGTTGCACAATCAAAAATGTCTCCAGATATCGCCGAATTTCCCCCGGGAAGGCAAAATCACCCTCCAATAGAGAACACTGAGACAACATTTTGTACCTGCTTAGTAAATTGTAGAAAAGAAAATTAAAGTTTAGGTACAACTTCTGAGACCCCAACAGAATTCCCTTCAATACACACACTTGTCAATGCACACATGTCTTTCCTTCAAGGTGTCTTTCTTTCCTCAGTGTTTGGAGGTTCAGCAATAGTTTTTGCTCCCTAGTAAATGACATCCTTATTGTGTGTTGATTTTACAGTTATTTGAGCAGTTCAATTATGCACTAAGTCCTAGAAGGGACTTGATGAGTCCAAGAGAGAGTATAAATTGAATAAATCTGAAATCCTGACTTAGGACATGAGCTCATAAACTCTAGAAAGAGCATCATGGTACTTACATTCACAAGATTTTATTTATGTATTGTAGTTAGAAGACATAATGCAACAATGAATTTTAAGGCGATAATGCCTCAGAAGATGTCTAATGCTTCAAATACCCAAACTCCTTTAAACAATAAAAAAACAGTTATTTTCAGTAAGCATATAGAAGAAAGACTTGACTATACCTCTTGAGAAACCTGGAGTAAATTATGTAATGCATATAAGATAAAACCTGTGTTATAGATAATTTTTTCTTTGCTTGATACCAGTCTATAATTTCAAGTTTTTTCAGTGCATTTCTTTTATAATTAGAATTAGAAAAGAAGTCAATACGTTTCATAAAATAAAGTTCATTTAAAATGTTGGCTCCTTTACATTTGAAGTTAAGCCCAGTACAGTGAACACTTTACAGTAACTTTCAGCCTCAGAGGAGCTTATTTATGGGCAACTGCTGGGTACCCCTAGAGAGCAAGGAAATAAAGTCGACGTGACGGTATTTTCCAAATTGCCTCTGAACATACAAAATAGCAGCAAGCCTTTGAAGACAAGGCCTGCAGTTTCTGCCCAGGGATCAACAGTCCATGTAAACGAAGTCATCTCTCTGCAGCCCTCCCCACTTCCCACCCACCCAAGGGATTTCTGCTGCTGCAGCTAAAGCATCTAACACCCCCACACCCCGGCCTCTGGAAGGTCACATTTGCATTGGCTGGCAGGACAGTCCAGGTGGTGCTGCCCGTGGATATTGCTATTGCTCGTTTGCTTAATTACAGATTCTTCCCCTGCCAGCCTTTCCTTCCTGGTCACCTCCTGCTGTTTGCTGCTTGGGCATTTAGCTGGAAATAGGAGGAAATGAAATATAAAGCTAAGGGAGCCAAGCTAAAAAGCTGAGAGAAAGACAATCTAGAGGTCCATGAAAGTTGCTTGGGAGGTACAAAAAAAAAGGCTGTGTGAAGCAGAGCTACTTTCTTGAGGAAAAGGACACAATCATTGTGGTTATTAGGAGTCCTGGCTTGAGTTCTGTGCTGACCTGAGTTCCAATACTAGCTCTGTTGGTTATTAGCTGTGTGACCTCAGGGAACCCCCTTAATGTCTCTGAATCTAGATTTCCTCCTCAGAAAAAAATGGATTTGATATACCTAAACCTAAAACAATATTCAAATTAAATGATACCTTTTAGAAACTTATGGTAGTACTTTTGTAAGTCACTTATATATTTATTCAGACAAATAGTTGAGTGCATAGTATGTGCCAGAAACTCACTATATCTTGAATATAATGTGGTGAACAGAGATAGGCAGCTTCAACCCCATGGAGTTTCCAGTCTAATTAGGAACCCAAATGTTAGGCAGAAAGAAGTGTATAATTTTGGTGGTGATACATGCTACAAGGTAGAAGTTTCTGGGAGCCATTTAACCTAGTATGAGGGTAGGGAAGGCTGTGTTGAGGATCATGAACTTGAATCTGAAGGATGAAAGATTTGCCAGGTGACAGAGGAGACAATCATTCCATATGGACTGAAGACCATGGAGAAGGGTCTTGTGGTCACATGGAGCATAGAAGGCTCAATGCCAATCCCCTCTGTATACCCAGTATATAGCACAGGCACATAGATGTCCAAAAATATTTATTGAATGAAAAAAATGATACTTTATTTCCAATAAGTACTTACAGAGTGTTAGCTCAGTTACTTCCCAGCAGTGAAATCTTTTGTGAATCATTTAACATGTCTAAGCCTTAGTTTCTTTATCTGGAAACTACTATTGTCAGTAATACTGATATCTCATGATTATTTTTAGGATCACATAAAATAATGGATATGAAAGGACTTATCTTGCGAAGTGCCAGACTAACATTAACTCAAAGAAATACAAGTTTCCCCCAAAATATCCTTGATGGCAAGCCCGATGAGCACAAGAACCAAATTTATTTCATTCACCCCTGCATTTTTAGTATTAAGCAGAGCATCTAGGCCCTAGTATGTGCTAAATAAATACAGATTAATTAAATACCTATTGCTACTGATTGTGCTCTAATTTTTCCAATATGGGTATGACCACATGTGCCTACGCAACACCTTTATTTAGGATTCTGTGTTTTTCTGTCCAAGTCATCAAAATATAAGATGTCAGCTGCACTATCACTAAACATGATGACATGTTCTCCCTTTCACTGAGCTTCTGAACTCTTCACCAAATCTATGCCTGTTGACTGGCCTGGAAAGTTCCTGAAATATTCCTAAACATAGTAGCCCCTATTAATCAAGCCTGGTCCTTTCCTCTCTAACTCATTTTGCTTCTGAGAAATAGAAGTGGGACACAAGTAGGAAGAGTAGGGAATTTATTTTATAATTTATTGGAGTGCCAATATAGCCATCTCTGTGTTTGAAAAGTAATACAATACAGTAAAGTATTGGACTCTTAACATCCCTGCATGTTGCACATTCTTCCTGGGTATGCCAAGGATGCAAGACCCTGACCATTCTTTGCCTGGGCCATTTCTCAAGGTTGTGTTTGCAACCTTAAGGGTTGACTTAACATCTTCCTCCAGACAAAGAGCAGGCTTTCTTCAACTTACTATGAACATGGTGAATCCTACAATTCAGGGTTTCTCACCTATAATACAACCCACTGCATGCGCAAGCAACCATCATTGTCCCTTTGTATCACCCCAAGGATTTCGGAGGGGATGGAAGGGGTTGAGCATAGGAACCAACACAAATGAACATGAAGCATTGGTTTCTGCTTTTGCTGTAAGTAATAATATCCTTGGTCTCTGAACTAGGAGTTTCCTATCTTTGGCAGCATCCCTGATACTATGGCAGAGTGATTTGTAGGTAGGATAAAATCCCAAACCCTTCATTGTGGACACTGGGTGATAATTTTGGCATTAGGGTCTGCTATATCTGGGTTAATACTTCCATTTAACTTTTTGAGGTTCAGTTTTGTGATTTAAACTCTGCGATTACAACCCCAACACGATTTTGAGTCAGAATTATTGTATTCTTTTGCTTTCAACAAAGTAAATCTAACTGAAGCATTCTGCTAACAACAAAACAATATGAAACAAAACAGCCACAAACTTATTGGGATAATTTACAGAACATCCTAAGAAAAAGTTAAATAATAAGCCGACAGGAAGTTCAGAATTAGAGTAGTTCTGGGGATACATGGGCCATCTCTAGGATCATCTAAATGGCTCAATTTCAATTACCTTCTATCTTTATGCTCAATATTCAAATTTCTAGGAGAGAAATCCTGATTAGTTGAGCTTGGGTCATGTGTACTTCCTTTGGTCAAGGTGGGGTGGTAGGAAGAAAAGAAGAGCAGGCATTATATGGAACACTTGGACTGGCTAGAGCAGCAAATGCCAAAGGAAAAACAAAAACTACAGATATTCTTCCTATATCATTCCTCGCATATGTAAATTTTCAATACATGTTAATTGGTACCATCTTATTCTTTCATATTGTTAGTATTGCTATTTTAATTAATAAAATTCTTGTTATAAAGACATCTATTACTGATAACATTAACTCATTAAAAATATCTTCAACTGTCGGAAAATTCAAATCTGCCAATGAGAACGGTATAGATAACAAATTTAAGAGATACTGGATTTTTTCAACAAAACGTTTACATTGATCTAGGAACCAGTGGGTAAGAAGAGCTAGAGTGACAATTTGTCTCCAATGATTGATAAGAAAACGAGGACTGTACCCCTTGATTAGGAGTGCAGACTCCAGCTGCTTTGAAACTTAGCCTAGCAATTCCTAATTAGTTGCTTTGATCAATTAAATTAATCTCCCTACATTTTAGTTGCCTCATATTTAATTCATACAGTTAATTGAACTGTATGAAACATTTGAAACATTAACACAATCCCTGACACTTAGTAAATGCTCAACAAATATTAACTGTGGTTATTATTCAGGGAGCTATGGAAGTACAGGTCTTCACTCTTTCACCTCCCTGCCTAACCATATAAACTGTCAGTAGATCAGGCAGGACTTCAATTGGACATTTTCATAAATGAAAATGACACAAAAATTGTAAGAACTCTGAATATTGAAGCTAAAGACATAATGTGGCAAAAATTTTTTCTGAGAGAAAAAAAAGACATGGTAAGATTAAGAATTTTGCTTATATAGATAAAGTACTCAGAAAGATTTGTTTGACAATAAAATTATCCTATTTTATTGCGATTTCAGAGTGAGTATGCATTTTAGTCATTCACCGGTTTTAATTTAACTATTGTCTCCTTTGTCTTAGAAATTGTTTTATTTTTATACTGAAATTTGCTTAAAATATCAGAAATATTTGCTTTTTATAACCAATGTGAGCGGGGGAAGAGTCCAATTCATTTCTATTTACTAGTAAAAGATACAGGAAAAAATGGTGCTTTCTTACTCCTCGTATTACCAGTCTATGGTCACATAAATGTGATCCAGGAAGGAGTATTTACTAAGCTTGCATTCACTGAACACTGCAGCAGAGTAAGACCAAGGAATTATAAGACATGTTGATTTACTGATCTGCATCATCTCCCTGTTTAATCTATGCCTTTGTAAAGATGCATGGGAACCTAGCTGAGGCTTCACTGAGCCTCTAGTAACTAAATAATAGCTGCTGATCTCAGGTTATATATATATATTTTTTTTTTAATTTGCATATGGGCAGGAGGCACCAGGGATCGAACTCCAGACCTCCAGCACGGCAGGTCGGAGCTCTGCCTGCTGAGCCACGGCAGCCACCCTCAGGTTATATTAATAACATTTGAAGGAAAAGGAAAACCATCATTTCCCACAATTCAGCTCTTACTTAGGAAGTACAGGTTCTCATTGGTCTGGATCCAGACAAACCCAGGTCCAAATTCGATCTTTGCCATTTACTCCTTCTGTGATCTACACCTCAGTTACCCTCCTGAGCCCTGGTTCCTAAGAATCCCCGGTCTTTTCTCGTGTTTAGATCTGTGGGAACGAATCACAGAGAAATTTTTCCCAAAATTGTATTTGAGGCCCCACCTCTCTCAGAACACTCCCCCCTCTCAGAGGTGACATCATTCTTAACAGCCCCATTGGTCTGTCGCTGCTTCAACTTTCACAGCTTGGACCAAAGAGCTAAGCTTCAAGAACAAATCCTTATTCTGGTTTTTCTTCCTGTCTCTTTAATCATTCTTTTGTCCCTATCTTTGTCCCTCTTCACCCTATTATCCCATCATTGAAGAGCCCTGTGACACAACTGAGTCCTTAGCTCATGTGTTCCCTTACATCTCGATTCCTAGAAACAACTTTTAAAAATGCTTATCCTATAGCTACTCTAACTCTTATGGCAATTTTACAAGTTAGTTCTAATTTTTGTGTCTTTTACATATCAGTCTTATTCCTAACCTTCAAAAGGAAGCTTAAAGCCAGATTTTTCTAACTCTAATGATCATGCTCTTTGAGCTACTCACGCTGCTTCTTTATTTACACCTCTTAGCTCTAGGCTTGGTCACCTAAGTTCTCAGCATTGGTGTACAACTAATTAGGTCAGGGTGTTTTTAACCCGAGGGCTGTCAACTTCCTATAGACGCAATCCACTAGCCCATCCCAGTTTCTGTCCATTAGAATCACCATTATCCTTGCCATATACTCAACTGCTGGGATATTATAATACCTACTTCAAAGGGTAATTGTAAGGACACAGTAAGTGAATTATATATGGGGTACTGCCTGGCACATGATGCATTCTCAATAAAAAAAATTGTACTTTTCGTTATTATTCTTATTATTATCGTTATTATATATGCTCTATTAGTACTACAACTACACTATCACTACTACTTAAATGCTCTGAAAGTTTAAGATCTAGAAATCGAATAGATAAATGCAGAGAATGGCAATAAGTTAAGTGCTCTGATAGATATTTGTATAAGGTGTTCTATGATCACAAGGTACCTAAATGTACAATGCCTGCACTTTTAATATTTAGTTGCACATATGCTGGCGATATGTGTGCCCCATATTTTGAAGAGGGAAAGTATATTCGCAAGGATCCTCTGGACAATCCCCACAGAGCCCAAAATTCTCCGTGAATGCCATACTGAGGCGAGGACTTCTATCTGCAGCTACCAGGCTCTTCCCTGAAGTAATTGAAACCTGTAAGCCCCAGATAGAAAGCTGCTCAGTGCCACTCATCATAATAGAGCAATTTGAGTTTAGGTGACAATGCTATTTTTGAAATGGCTAGGTTCACTTAGCCTATATAAAATATATAAATGCATATTTATTTCAACATAAGTGTATTTTTAAAAGGCTTTGTGCCTGAGTGGCCCTCCTTCTGAAACTCTAATAACATTTAATATGGCTAGGCAGCTTTGTGGTTGTGGCCTGGCCCCTCTAGCAAGGAGTACACCCAGTGAGCTCCAAGAAGGGAAAACCTAATGCTGGTCTCTTTGGAGAATCTGAAAACAATAGAGCCCGAACTTAACCCAGGCTGCTGCTGATGGAAGGACAGGTCCTTCCTGGCCACTGCCTGAAGAAATGAGATTATTTATTTTATAAATAAATTTATTATATAAAGTTAAAAAAAATTATATTTAAAATTTTAAAAATTATTTCCCTTTGCTTTTTGCTTTATTGGAGTTCAGAAAGGAAGAGAATGGAAGACGGCATTAAAGCTTGCTTTCACTTTATCCGTTGTTTGTTAGCTGAGCCTGTGAGAAAATTGGAAGAGTAATTGTCATTCAGACTGATCCAGAGGGGGAAGTAGAACAGACAAGGGACTACATGCCTCTTAATAACCTCACTGTCACTAACGCAGCCTGATGAAGGCAACCGTACCCAGAAGTCACCTGAGAGGAAGGGTATAGAGGCATTTTTTATAGATGCACAGTGATTGATTAGCTCATTCTTCCAAAGAAAGACCAACAAAAGAATTCTGGAACCCAACTAGTTTGTGTTTAAATCCTGGCTATACCATATGTACCAACTGCATGACCTTGGAAAAAAATAAATTGGGCTCTGAATCCCTGGTTGTTCATCTACATAATGGAGACCATACTTGTTAAAGAGCTATTGATAGAGTTAAAGGAGATGATGTAGGTTTACATGCTGTGGTATACAGTAAATATCCAACTGATTTTAGTTTCCTTCTTTAGGTCACCTACCAACCCTATTCCTCCAATACTATGTTACAGAGCAGTACATTAATTGATACAAAAAAAATCAAAGCATGAAGAAAAAGTTAAATTAATTTCTGATTAAAAACAGGGAAGAGTGTATTCCAAGGAGCTGGAAATTGTTTTCTGAAGTTTTGTGTTGAGACATAGGCTGAGGTCAAGTGTGGCCCTCTATGGGAAGACTATCTCGATTGGTTAAAAATATCTCCTTGGGCGGAAGGGGGACATGGCTACCTGCACACCATGTAGTTACAATTTCTGGGCTCCTGTGTTTTAGAAATATTTTCTGCATGATACATTTACATTGAAAAGATTTGAATCACAAAGTTATAAATATTCAATACTGAGAACTCAAAATCATGACAGACTTTTGCCTTTTATTAAATTGCTTTGAGAATTTAAAGAAGAATAAGAAACAGCTCTTGCTCTCCATTAACCAGGTGAATAACACAGGTGAATAAGGATAGAAAAGATACTCTAACAAAGAAAATGTAATGAAGACATAAATTTGTAAAAGATGAATTAACAAATATGTGTAAGGAATTGCAGTTGTTCCATGTCAGAATATAGAGTTTGAGAGACTAGACATGTGGTGGTTTTACATTTTTTAAATATTTTTATTGTGATATCTTCACATATCATACATCCGTTCAAAGTATACAATCAGTGGCTCACAATATCATCACATAGTTGCATATTCATCACCATGATCATCTTTAGAACATTTGCATCACTCCAGAAAAAGAAATAAAACAAATATCACCTACCCCTTACCCCTCCCTCTTATTGACCACTAGTATTACAATCCACCCAATTTCGGGCAAGGGGGGAGGTTTAAGTTTGACCTCAAAGTATTGATACTTTTTATCAAGATATGGAGGTCTTCCCTGCAAAGGATAGGCTAAGCCTACTTAAAATTTGGCCTAATAGTTACCCCAAAAAAACCTCTTTTGTTGCTCAGATGTGGCCTCTCTCTCTCCTTCAGCCAACAAGACAAGCAAACCCACTGCCCTTCCCCTCTCTACGTGGGACATGACTCCCAGGGGTATAAACCTCCCTGGCAACGTGGGACAGAAATCCGAGAATGAGCTGGGACTCAGCATCAAGGGATTGAGAAAACCTTCTTGACTGACAAGGAGAAGAGAGAAATGAGACAAAATAAAGTGTCAGTGGCTGAGAAATTTCAAACAGAGTCGAGAGTTTATCCTGAAAGTTATTCTTATGCATTATATAGATATTCCCTTTTTAGTTTAAGGTGTATTATAGAGACTAGAGGGAAGTGCCTGAAACTGTAGAGCTGTGTTCCAATAGCCATGTTTCTTAAAGATGATTTTATAATGATATAGCTTTCACAATGTGATTGTGAGATTGTGAAAACCCTGCATCTGATGCTTCTTTTGGTATGGACAGATGCGTAAAACATATGGATTAAAAATTTTTAAATAATAGGGGGGAACACATGTTAAAATAAATCGAGTAAATTGAAATAGTAGTGATCAATGAAAAGGAGTGGTAAAGGGCATAGAAATAAAATAGGGGGAACAAGGGTTAAAATATATTGGGTAGATAGAAATACTAGCAGTCAATGAGAGGGTGGGGTAAGGGGTATTGTGTGTATGAGTTTTTTCTTTTTTCTTTTTATTCTTTTTCTGGAGTGATGCAAATGTTCTCAGAAATTACCATGGTGATGAATATACAACTACGTGATGATATTGTGAGTCATTGATTATATACCAAGAATGTAATGTTCATATGTTAAGAATGTTTGTATTTGTATGTTGTTATATTTTGTCAATAAAAATTAAAAATTTTAAAAAGATATGGAAGTCTGTGTCCCCTCCCCTTGAATCGGGGTAGACTTGTGCCTGTTTTGACCAAGAGAAAACCGCTAAAGTGATTTTGTGTGATTCACAGGAATGTGTCATAAAAGGCCTTCAGCCTCTCCATCTTGCTCAGAGCTTTGGACTGCGATGTAAGTAGTTCAACTCTGTGAACTCACTTGCTATAAACCAACTAAGCCACATGTAGGTACTCTGGTTGATAGTTCCAGCCTTTGAGCCATCTCAGCATAAGTGTGAGATGAGCTGCTACATAATTCTAGTTGCCAGCCACTGTGTCATCCCCAGCCATCGAGTTTTCCCAGAAGAGGTCTCTGATAATGTGAATCAGAGAAAAGCCATTTCTGCTTGATCATGTCCAAATTTCTGACCCACAGAATCTGTAAGCATCATGAAAGGGCCATTTTGAGATTAAGTGATGGGGTCTGTTACTTGGTAATAGTAACTAGATCAAGTCATAGGAAGTGAGGCTAGAGGAGCAGGCTGGGGCTGGGCCGTGTCATGCTAAGGTCTTTGAACTTTATTCTATAGAAAACCAGTTTTCAGGGTGGAAAGGGTTGCATCATAGTCAGATTTACTTTTCAGAGAATTCATTCTGACTGCAGCGGGAAGACTAAATTTAGGAAGAGCATAACTGATAGCAAGGAAAATGGTAAGAGTCTATTGAGAGATGTTGAGCACATTTACTGGGATGGTAATGAAATGAATAAAGGAGAAGGGAGAGGCTTGACAAAAACATTTAGGAGCATGACTTAGTTTTCCAAGGCTGTTATAAGAAAGTACCGCAAAGCCACTGTTGTTGGTTTACACAACAGAAATTTATTATCTCACAGTATTGGAGGCCAGAAGTCTGAAATCAAGGTTTTGGCAGAGCCATGCTTTCTCTTAAGGGAAGAATCTTTTCCATGCCTCTCCCTCCTGGCTTCTGGTGGGTAGCCTGCATTCCGTGCTGTTCCTTGGCTTGTTGTGGCATTATTATATCTCTGCCTCCATCACATGGCTGTCTGTCTTTGTCTCTGTCTGTCTGTATCTAAATTTCCTCCCCTTATATATAAGGACACTAGCCATATGGAGGAAGCCAGGACAGATGGTAGCAGATTTGAGAACCAATAATCTGTGCAGTTAAACCAATGACCATAGATGAGATCAGTCAAGGAAACGATGCAGAATGAGTAAAATGGACAAACTAGGATAAATCCATAGACATTAATGTTTAAGAATTTCATAGAGTACAAATAACCGAGAAAGCAAAGGAAAAAGGGAAACAATGGTCAGAAAGGAAAAGATTGCCACGGACTCTAAGGCATAAAGATTTTCAGAAAGACTTTACTCTTCTCTATCATTAAATGCATCAGAGAAGTCCATTAACTCTATGCAAAGACTGTTGCACAGCACTAATAATATAAATTACTTGGGCCTAGCCTCCAGGCAGACACAGACACATAGGCAAATATGTGACACTGGAGAGGGATTTATGCAAATAGAACTGTCATCCAGTGCAGAGGTATCTCAAGAAGGGATAAATTGACTTCTCTGTGAAATGGGTCTTCAATGAATATAGTAAATGAGGCTTTGATCTCTTAAAATAGTGTGTAAATCACTTGGATCCAAGAATCAGAACTTTTTTCAGGGACTAGAGGCCTGAGGACAACTTCTTGGAGTTCAGTAAGTTAGTATGGATGATAAACTGAAATTCAGCATACTCTGGGAAAGTCACACAGACTGAAATAGACAATTTGTGTTAATGCGTTACAAAAAAAATCCCACCCAGAGAAGGAAGGGGGCTGCCATCCACACCAGTCCCCAGGGAAGCCAGACCCTTCTTTAGGCATCAGTTCAACTAATCTGTAAACTGCCTTTCTGCATACAGGGCCTCCCTGCATTTGTTCTGACCCTGCACCATTATGCAGAGTGGAGAGCAATTGAAAGAAGCATTTATTACTGCCACGAATTGAAATCCAGAAGCCAGAATTGTTCAGGAGGTAAAAGCAATTTATTCCGAGGCTTTCATTTTTATAAAATTGAGATGATTTCCTCCCCACCCCCCGCCCCTTTCCATCTGCAATCTCCAGGGCAGGTGTGTCAGGCTTTGGGGCTGGTTCAACTCCAGATGGTCTCGATCTATTGCATAGGCCTAAAATTTGCACAACCCCAAGTTTCCTCTCCTAACAGTATATTTTTAGAGGAATCAGAATTCTTTCCATAACCAAATGCATAAAACTCCACAAGTACCATGTATATAACTGATAATTTTACTAAGAAATCTTTCCCATCAAAGGGCTAGAGTGTGTGTCTGTGTGTTAATGTGTGTGTGTGTGTGTGTGTGTGTGTGTGTGTGACAAAAGGGAGAGAAAGAGAGAGAACAGGAAGTAATTTCACCCTCCAGGGGACATTTGACGATGTCTGGAGATATTTTTGATTGTCACACTGGGGAGTGCTATTGGCATCCAGTGGGTTAGAGCTCAGGAGGGATGCTATTAAGCATATTACAATGCACAATAAAGTCTCCTTAGTACAAGGAATTGTCCAGCCCCAAATATCAAGAGTGCCAAAGTTGAGAAACTTTGAGAGAGAGAAAAGGAATCAAGTGATTATTCCCATGCTTTCTCTGGGTAAATTTAGCCTCATCACAGAACCATTATTCTCAAGGTTGGGAGGATATTCTAGTCATTTCAAATCCTCATGTGCCATGAAATACTGCTTTAGGATAGAAGACTGGTTTATGCATTATAATACTATTAGGCTGACTTGCTTTTATGCGAGAGAAAACATGGAACATGATTCTATGATAAGGCTACAAAACTGTCTCCCTTGTGCTGTGACTAAACAGAAAGAACCCCTCAAGCCAGCAACAGAAGGAAACTGACTGCATGAGGAGACAACAAGAGAGAAAATATGTTCAGTGTTCCATTTGGAAAGAGGTACCTGCAAGATACAGCTTTGGGACAATCTTGTAAACTTAGAACCAGAAGAGAAAACAGTCTTTGACCTCCAGGGGATACTGGGAAACAGATGCCTGAAGAGCTCAAGGAAGATGTTTTGACCCAACAACAGGCTTCTTGTACGTATCAAATGGTATTTCTTTTTTGAGTGTGAAAATTTACTGTTTCTTGTTAAAATATGGGGGGGAAATAAATCCAAATTGTTATGCAACCTCCTTGAAGCTTCGGCTCATCTGGCTGGCCACATTCCCAGCTGGAATTCCTGATACCCAAATTCTCTCACTGCACGTTACGCTGTTCTTGAAGATAACATGGGTTTTTCTCCCTGTCTCATGACTTGCTGGGCAGCATATGTCTTTGTAGAAAATTCAGAATATTAGATATACATCCACAGTGAAAGAAACATGAGCTTGAGGAACCAGACAAACTTGGGTTTGAATCCTGGCTGGACTCCTCTCCTGCCATGTGACCTTGGTAATATTTTAACATCCAAATCTTTTCCATTTATGAGTAAGGAAAATGAGGAAACACAATTATTATGAGTATTAGGTATAACAAAGTACTTAATTCTGCAAGCACAATGCCTGGTTCACAGTAGGTCTGCATTTGGGTTGCTGTTACTGTGATAAGTGTTCTTTTTGAAACCCAAGGGCTAAAAATGTTTTCCTATCTGTATATATTTTGAGTTTCTGCTTATAGTCAAGCTGAGCCAAATACCAAATTGAAGCATATTCCCTGTGCTTCTTACTTGCTAGCCATGCTGGTGACAAACTGACAAAGGTGCGAGCCACACGTAATGGGGGAAGGTATTTGGAGAGAGAAACTTCCGTTATTGTTTGCCTGTTGAAATAAATTTTAGAATCTGCACATATCAGTCCAATATTTTTTCTGAACTTCTTCACTATGGAGGAAACAGAGTGGAATGTCTTTAATTAGAGCAGATGAGGAAAGGTGATTCATATGAATGCGTAGCTTTTTAGAAGAAAAAGCATTTTCTTATACTCAAGTACATTTAGCACCTGGAGAGGTATAGTACTTATCATTTTTCCCTTGGTGTTCCCACCCCCTCTGTCATTTAACAATGAATCCCAAGTCCAGCGTTCTTTCCAGATCCTCTCTAGAGCAATGGAAGGAATGGGTATACTGCTCTGCAATGTTATAGAACACAGGGTATCAAATTTCATGCCTTCGGAGACTTTTTTAGTTCTGTTTGTTGTGTCCAGAAAGAAATGCTAATTATTTCAATAGTGTAGGCACTAAAAATACAGAAAGTAATTTTGTTCAGTCCAGAGATCTAAGTACTGAACATCTAAGTACTGAAGCTCTCACAACACTCACCCTCAAGTATTTTTCAGAAACAAACAGATAAAGAAAACATCAGTGTAGGCCAAGACAGATGCTAGAAACACCATGATTGGGTGTGAGTCCTATCTCCTACACATACTAGCTGAGTGAATTTGGCAAAGTAACTTCACTCTTCTGAGTCTCAGTTTTCTCACTGTAACACAGAAATATACTCACCCACCTTAAAGGTTTGTTTGTGGGGATTAAATAATATAAAACATAGTAAGTATGTGAAATAGCTCCTAATTCACCACCTTATCTTTGCTACTCTAGATTCCCATTTCATCTTTTCTTGGAAAAGTTTCACAGTGCACACGTGGCTTTATCTCAGCCCCACCTGACGGCTTGCAACTTCCTGTCTCCGCTCATTCCATGAACTGGTCCTTTTATGTCACTGTCCCAAAGCACTGAGGAAAGCACTGCTTCATTTGCACAGATTCCAGATGCCAGCCACTGCCCTAAGGGACTTCATGACGGAACCATCTCAGCCAATGTCTCACCGACTGTGATGAACATTTTTGTGTATCCTAATCAGTCCTGATCTTTTCAGAGCCCTTTGGATCCTTCATCCCAGTACCCTTTTTTGGACCACACAGGTTATATAATCCAAATATCCTCAAATCCATTCTAAGTCTTAATTTGCTATTGCCCCCTTTTGTACAATTTTTGGAACATATAGCTTCTGGTACTGTGCTACCAGTCCTTGTCAAACGGCGTCATGTCCACTTATTTCGAGAACTCTCACATCATCAAAATCATGAATGTTTTACATTTTAGACTATCTCACATTACCCAGCATTGTACCGTTCAGGCAATAGCATATTCCACAAATATTTGTTGAGGACACACCATCTGCCAAGCTCTCTCCCAGTCTTAAATATGGAAAAAATAAAGAAGTCTCCTGCCCACACAAGGCTTATTTTGTACATTTGGAAGAAGCCTGCATGGAAAGACAATTCCTTTCATCACACTTATCACAAGCTAAAATCAACAGGACATTGCAATAGAGAGAATTTATAAGTAGGGGACAGTTAAACACGATAGTCTGAGGGTGACATGAGCTGAAACTGAATGAGCAGAAGAAGCAGGCCACGAGAAGAGCTAGCAAAAGAAACTCCAGGCAGGGACATTAGCAAGGAAAAGGATCTTAAAATGCAAGGGGCTGTGTGGTTGAAGAATGCAAGGTGAGAGGACGAGCCTGGAGGTAAGGCCAGATCATAGAGGGCCAGGTAAGCCAGAGAAGTAATAATTTTCCCTAAATTATCTATCAACAGACTACAAGATTGGGCCTTCTCATCTATATTCATGGTGGTCGGCAGAATGGTAAGATTTAGTTAAACGCTTCTGTCACCTTATTTGTCTTGATGGTTTAATTTCTGCCTGCTGTCCTTCATTCCCGTATAGAGGCTTAGTCACAGTTTCAGATAATCCCTGAAGCTTGAATAGTCTTGGTATTCACCTTAATCTATCCTCACTGTTTTTTTCAACAAGCCAGGAATTTATATATTTCATTGGCAGTTAGAGATGGGTATTAAACAACATACAGACAATGAAGACATTAAAGTTCTTCAGAATCTCTTTATCAGCATTTAATTAAAATATTTACCGGATGTGTGCCAAATCAGGAACTGTACTCTGGGCATTAAGGTTACAATCATCGACAAGATGAATGTTATACCTAATTGAATGAATGGATCTCAAAGGGTTAAATCAGAGGTCATACTGATTAACAAAATTTTTCTCGGACACAAGAATGAGTCTTCATCTTGCAATGGGGATGATAGCAGTCCTTGACTCATAGGGTTGTTGTGAGATTTATATGTAAAAATCGTCTGTCATACTGTTAACATGCAGCTAGATACAGTAAAAAGTCATGTTTATGAAGCCCTTGATATCAGAAATGCAAGTGCTTAGAAGTATAGCACTGCTGTGATTTCCTGTCCTATCATCAAAGCTTGTTTGAGACACAGATGCCTTTAGATTTTAGGGATGAATTTCTTTATTGTTTGCTGGGGTGAGCAATTTCTTGGCAGATTACCTGGACCAGTTGGGGGCATCGTTCAGTTATATTGTATATGCTTTTGTATAATAATGCTTTATCCATCAAAGGGGCCACTGCCTTGGCTCTAGAAGCAAAAGTAATTTTTAAAAAACTATAGAAAAACTTTTAGATGCCGGGAGAGAGAGAGAAATCTGAATCTGACTTACAACAGAGCGGCATAAAGGAACCCAGAGAGTGGGCATCTCTTTCTCCAAGACAACACAGAGGCAAGGCATTGTATTATAAGTATAGTGGTAATAATTGCATCATTTGTATTGTGAGGAAATGTAAACTTTATGAATAATAATCTATTCTTCTGGACTGGTAATACTAATAATAAATACCACTTATTAAATATAATAATGAGTTATAATGGCGTTTTTCAACAACTTGCCATGTGCCTGTCCTAAGCATGTTACATCCCACTTGATCCTCTAGCAGCCTAGTGAAGTAATCTGTTACCTCCATTTACACTTGATAGAACCAGAGTTTGGTGAGTTATGCAAGTCGCTGATGGAGTTCCAAATAAAATGCATGCTGATAGCAACTATTCTACACTGCTTCTGGGCAGTGGCCCTGCATGAGTATAGTAACGAGTCTACAGGAACTTTGTTCAGACCTACATCTCTACGGATAAGCGAAATAAGGACATGCAGCAGTTATGCAGGAACCCAGCAGTTTTCAAATGCCATTACCAATGACATTAAGTGCATGTCTGCTGGTGGCAAAGAGGAGCTTTTTGTAACAGAGCACAGGCTTTGAGGCTTATACCAAAGATGTGGTCGCAACACACTAACTGAGAAAGCCACACTCTTTTGGTGAGCCTGTGATTCTGCACACTCGTGTTACATTGTTACTTCTGAGCATGCTGGATTTTAGAGCATTCTCTGGGAGTAAAAAAAAAAAAAGAAGAAGAAAGAAAAAAGAAAAAGCAAGCTCAGTAAATCCCAGTATTTTTACTGCCTTTGCCAAATTTGACATTTTTCAAAGTAACTGTGAGAAGCACGCAAATCTCTGCCAACTGCATGATTTAGCAGCTATAAAATCCCTCTGAATCAAACCCATTTTGAAATAAAAAGGAACCTGCTTGAGAATTTCATTGCACTGTTGGATGCCTACTCAAAGATCAATCACCTCTCTTCATTCTGTATTCCTGGTATATTTTTAAGTTTAATCTTTTCTGAAGCTTATCCATTTAGTTAAGGGTAGAATTTTAAAAGACTAAAGATTGAGCAAGGAGGAGTAGAATGTGAAGTCTGAACAAAGGGTTTCTTTAGAATCTGAACAACAGAATTGAAAACGATGGTCCATTTTATTTTCAGCTTTTTCCCCAATGGTGCACTACCTATGTCCTCAAAACTTGATTGTCCTTTCCCTCAAGGAAAATAGTGTCTCTCTGCAGGCTGCCTAGTAGGATAAAACAGATGTGTTTTCTACTCTACAGGGAATTTCTTCAGAACGTCGATATTTTAGGCTGAATGTGATTGGGTGAGCAGAAGGCTAAACACTTTGCTTATGGTTTGCCCTCCAGTGGCAACTAAAAAAAAAAAAAAAACTATGTTCATAAAACATGGTACAAAAACAATTAACTCAAACGCGGCCATCTTGAAGCTGAAATATACGTTGTACATAAAACGTTTGCTGTAAGGATATATAAATGTTTGAAAATCACCAAGCCTCAAAGGAATAAAAATAAAACTAGCTGAATTTGGGTTTCTACAAAGACCTAGTGTTTATAGAATTCTTAGCTTTCACTTCAGGTCTCACTATGCAAACATTTTAATTATGACATGCACAAATACTACATTTATGAAAATATATATATATTATATTTTTTAAAGTAGAAGCAACAGAGGAAGACATTTTTTCTCACAATAATGATTTTTTAAAGGGCTAATATATGTTTATCTGTAGAATTTCTAAGAAAATACAGGAAGTCAGATATGTGTTAAATACACTGAAGAAGAGAACAATCTTATGTTAGAAATACCCTCATAGCCTTTCTCTTCCTCTCTCCCTGCCACATCCTCAAAAGAATCACACCTAAAAATCATTCATGGACTATTTATATCTACCAGACCATATTTTTCTGATCAGGACAGCTGATAGTATCTTTTTAATAGCCCAAATTGATTTTAACATTGGTCTTCTTCAATATGTGTCTGTTGATGTGGAATTAGTGTGAAGTTACCACCCTCATAAATAGATTTGCGATTGCATCAGTAAATGGCAATATTTTTTAAATAATGAGGGTTCACTTTACATAAGCCATCAAGTTACCAAATTGTGATTAAGGCCTTAGAGACAAAAGGCATCAAACTATGTCATCTAAACCTATTGCTTCTATAACTTCATTTTAAATTCCAACATTAAGCTACAGTTGTATGTATGTGTGCATGTGTGTATATGCACACATGCGTATGTGTGTGTGTTGGGAAGGTTGGGCCATAGCAAAATTTAAAACAAGAAATAATATTTTGCCATCAAAACATAAATTTACATGGTGCCAAAAAGTGAAAGCATCAACATCAAAAGTGTTCATCAACCAATGAATGGGTAAATGAAGTATGGTAAATACATGCAATGGAATATTATTCAGCTATAAAAAGGAATGAAGTCCTGATTCATGCAATAGCATGGATGAACATTGAAGACATCATGTTGAGGGAAATAAGCCAGACACAAAAGGACAAACATTGTATGACATCAGTGATTTGAAACAATTTGAATACGCAAACTCACAGAGTCAGAATCTAGAATGGGTATTACCAGGGGATGGGGTGGGGATGGGAATGGAAAATTAAGGCTTAAAATGTACAAGATTCCTATTAGGAATATGGAAATGTTTTGGTAGTGAATAGTGGTGATGGTAGCACAATATTTGAATGCAATTAGCAGCATGGAAATATATATCTGAATATGATTAAAAGGAGGAAATGTTAGATTGTACATATGGTAGCAGAATAAAATGTTTTTTTAAAAAACCCATGGATCTACACTATGCAAACAGTGAACCTTAAGTTAAACCATGGACTTTAACTAATAGTACAATTATAAAAGTATAACAATATCAATTGTAATAAATTCCACACCAATGCAAAGTGTGGTGCTAAAGTGGTATACGGAAATCCTGTATTTTATGCATGATTGTTCTGCAAATCCACAACTTCTTGAAAAAAAGAGAAAAAGTAGAAAAAAATGGTGACACGCTTTTGGCACTCTTATTAGCCTTTTACCCAGCCCTTCACTGGCACACTTTGGAACTGGCCTGTGCTCCCACGTTGGGCCCTTAGCCCTGCTCTCAAGGGAGCAAAGTAACCCCATGCTCCTACTGGAGTGCCTGTGTATGAGTGCCAGTGTATCAGGTGGCAACCTGAAATACTGACTAAGAAAGACACTGTCCTTTGTACATCAGCCCAGAACTTACCCTGCAGACCGATGTATCCTGCTGATAGCTAAACCAGTGTAAGAAATAACCAATTATTTGCCAGGGGCAAGGAATTGCCAAGTTTAAGAATATAATAGAAGACTCAGGAGAAGCGAGGGAGTATGTTACATAGGGAGCAGAGGAGACATGCTAATTCCTGTAAACAGGAGAATTTGTAAGGCCATGAGTATGCACAAGCCCAGGACTAGACACAGACTCAGAAATGATGGAGAGGACCCTGTACTTCACTTTTTCTTTGGGCTGATATTCTAACAGGAAGGCTAAACTCTGAAGGAGAACAGCAGCCAATACAGAGTCGATTTGTAAGGTGATTTTTGCTTCAGTTTCTTTGTTTTTGTTAGCTCCTGGCACTCAAGGATGTAGCTGTCAATAGCAATAGCTGGAAAAGTCTTAAAAAACAGACAGCTCAGGGACTAAGTCCCAAAGTTAATACATTAAGAATATTAAAATGAACAGTGGGTCACAAAATACTGCAAACATAAGTTATGGCTCATCCAAAGGACCAAGATAAAAATTCAGAAACCATGAATGAATAAGACCAACTTTGGATATAAAGAACAGAGGGCTT
Organism: Myrmecophaga tridactyla; assembly: GCA_004026745.1. NCBI lineage: Eukaryota > Metazoa > Chordata > Mammalia > Pilosa > Myrmecophagidae > Myrmecophaga > Myrmecophaga tridactyla. The sequence continues at coordinate 56,027 of PVIY010008492.1, forward strand.
GTTTTTGTTTTTGTTTTTGTTTTAATGATCTTCAATACAGTCAAGGAGAAAAAATAAACATACGGAAGAAAATAAAAGATATCAGAAAAATAATGAGTGAACAACATAAGAATGACAATAAAGAGATAGAAATTTTTAAAAGGAACTAAACAAAAATAATGGAGTAGGAGACCAAACAACTGAAATGAAAAAAAAGCAGATGATTGGAGCTGATAGTGTCAGGTTTTAGATGGTAGCTGACTGAGAAATCAGAGAAACTGAGTCCGAGTTTAAAAAGTTTATTGTCCTGGGGCGAGATTCCCGGGTCTGGGTGCTCAGGGTACGGGCCGGGGAAGTCGTGCCCCCCTAGGAGCTGTGGGGTTAGATATAGACTAGCTAGTGGGGGGGTGCTGACGATGCTTACGGGGCCTCCTGTGGTAGGTTAGGAGTTTCGCACGCTTTAGGGCAGGGGGCATAGCTACGGGCCTTGGCCAGGGGACATAACTACGGGCCGTGTGCAGTGGTCCAGGCCTTACAAATAGAAGAAAGAATCAGTGACTTCGAAGACAAGACCATTGAAATTATTCAAGTTGAGGAGCAGAGAGATAAAAGAATGAAAAAAAGGTGAACAGAACCTAAGTGACCTATGTGATACCATCAAGTATACGATATATGTATTATGGGAGTCCCAGAAAGAGAAGAAGGAGAGAAAAGGGCAAAAGGAATATTGAAAGAAATAATGGCAGAAAACATCCCAAATTTAATAAAAGATGTGAATATCACATTAAAGAAATCCAATGATCCTAAAACAGGATAAACTCAAAAGAACATGCCCAAACACACAATAGTGAAACTGTTGAATGTCAAAAACAAGATGAGACTTCTGAGAGTTGCAATGGAACTCCACGTTTATTTTTTACAGGTTCTAAAATGCAAATACATAAAAATTACTGATAAACCCATGGTTCTGGGCATACAGTGTATAAAGTTATCATCTGTAACAAGTATAACGAAAAGGTGGCCGGATGGATGTATAGGAACAGTATTTGTATAGACTATTGAGGTTAAACTGATATCAAATCAAACAGGATTGTGGTAGATTTATGGTGTTAAGTGTAAGTCCCATGGTAATCACAAAGAAAACATCTGAAAAATATGTATATGTGGAAATGATAAGGGACTCAAATGACACACTGCAAAAAATAAAACAGGTATGAAAGTAGGTATTAATGAAAGAATTGAGGGACAATAAAAAGTTAAGACTTACAAAGACCTAATAGCAAAATGGCAGAAGTAAGACTTGCATTATGAATAATCAATTTTTAAATGTAAATGGATTAAACTATCCAGTCAAGAGGTAGAAATTGGCAGAATGCATAAAAAAAACAGGACCTAACAATATGCAGTTTAACAAAGAATCACCTTAAATTCAAAGACACAAGTAGGTTGAAAGTGAAAGATTCGGAAAAATATATATTATGCAAATAGTAACCAACAGAAATTAGGTAGCCATATTGATGTCTTAAAGATTAAATAGACTTTAAGTCAAAAAATGATACAAGGGACAAAGAAGGTCACTATATACTGGCAGAGGGGTTGTTAGTGGAATATCGGACACCTGTTAGACAGCCACCACCAGACCTTACCTAATGCACCCTCCTTCTCTGAGGAAGCCATAAACACACCCTAGAGGCCATCCTCTGAACTTCCACTTCTTCCACCTCCTTTTCTATTCTGTGCCATTCCATGACCTGGTTCTAATGAAAAAGCACAGCCAGATGGTAAACCCAGAAACCAGGAACAAACATCCCCAGATGCTTATCAGAACAGGACTTCTCAGTGCCAGAGCCCCCTTCCCCTGAGATGGATTAAAAACTGCACTCAGACAGCATAGATCAGTCTTTCTTCTCCAACTCAAAGTGGGGTGAGGAGAGCTGCCATCTACCAACCCAGACCTAGAGCAGTTTGAGCCACTCTGGGAGACTGGTTATGATGGGACTTCTTCCCCCACTCTTTTCATCACTTTGTGCTGTGTAAGAGACAAGGAGATTATATTCCCTTTCTGGACTTTTTGTACTGTGCAAGTAATAAAGAGATCATTTGCTGAAAGTTTCTATTATGCCCTGAACCTTCATTCCCATGATCACCATTGCTGCAATTCACTCCTCAGGGGTCAATGAAATAAGAAGATATAACTATTATAAGTATATATGCACATAATGATAGAGCCTCAAAATATATGAAGCACAGGGCCACGGGGGCTCAGCAGGCAAGAATGCTTGCCTGCCATGCCCGAGGACCCGGGTTCGATTCCCGGTGCCTGCCCATGTAAAAAAAAAAAAAAAATATATATATATATATATATATATATATATATATATATATATATATATATGAAGCACATATTGAAATATTTAAAAGAAGAAATGGATGACTGTACATTAATAGTAGGAGACTTCAATACACTACTTTCAATAATGGGTAGAACATCTAAACAGAAGATCAATAATGAAACACAAGACTGGAACAATATTACAAACCAATGATATGGAACAGACATATATACAGCTCCTCACACAACAGCAGCATAATATACATTCTTCTCTGGTGCATGACAGTCATTCTCCAGGATAGATCATATGATAAGTCACAAAACGAGCCTCAATAATTTTGAAAATATTGAAATCATACAATGTATTTTCTCTGACCATAATGGACTGAAGCTAAAATTTCATAATAGATTGAGAACTGGAAAATTCACAAATATCTGGAAATTAAATACACACTCAAACAATCTATGGGTCAAAAAGTTGGAAGACTAACACTTTCCCATTTGAAAACTTATGACAAAGCTACAGTATCATAACAGCATAATACAGGCACAAGGAAACATATGAACAAATGGAATTGAATTAAGAGCTCAGAAATAAACCCTCACCTCTATGGCAAATTGATTTTAGATAATGGTGTGAAATCTACTGAGTTGGAAATGAATAGTGTCCTCAAGAAATGGTTCTGGGACAAACTGGATTCCATTTGCAAAAGAATGAAGTAGACCTGTACCTCATACCATGTACAAAAATCAACTGAAAATGGATCAAAGACCTAAACATAATAATGAAAATATAAAACTAGTAGAAGAAAATGTAGGGAAGCATTTTCAGGACCTTCTATTAGGCTATGATTTCTTAGACTTTACACCAAAATCACAATTTAGAAGAAAATAGATAATTAAGGCTTCATCAAAATTAAAATGTTAGCACATCAAAAGATTTTATCATTAAAGTAAAAAGACCTACAGAATAAAAGAAAATATTTGGAAACCACATCTGATAAGAATTTAATATCCAGAATATATTTTTTTCAGATCTTACAACTCAACAACAAAGAGGCAAGCAACTCAATTTTTTTGTTGTTTATTTTTTTTGGTGGTGCGGGGGTGTCATTCATGGTCCAGGAATCGAACTCAGGTCTCCCGCATGGAAGGCAAGCTTTCCACCACTGAGCCACCCAGGCACCCAACAACTCAATTTTTAAAATGAGTGAAAGACTTGAAAAAGTATTTTTTCAAAGAAGTCATACAAATGGCCAATAAGCACATGAAAAGATGTTAATATCACTAGCCATTAGGGAAATGCAATCAGATACCATTTTGCATGTCCCTGAAGGCTATTATTAAAAAAAAAAATTAGAAAACAAATGCCTGCTATGTAGGAGACCCAGGTTCAATTCCCAGCCTATGCACATCCCAAAATAAATAAACAAACCGACAAAAAAAAAGAAAAAGATTCAACAAATGGCACAGCAGTAACAGGATATTTACATGGAAAATGAATGAAATGTGAGTATCCTGCCATTCAGCATACCAAAAGAAGAAGAAGAAAACAAGTGATGAGGAGGATATGGAGAAATAGGAAGCACTCATTCATTGTTGAGTAGAATGTAAAATGGTGCAGCTACTATGGAAAACAGTTTGGCATTTCCTCAGAAAGTTAATCATAGGCTTATCATATGAATTGCCAATGCTGCTTCCAGAGTTCTACTAAAAAAAAAAATTGAAAGCAAAGACTTGAACAGACATTTGCACACTTGTGTTCACAGTTCACTTATATTCACAATGGCAAAAAGATTAAAGCAACTCTAATGTCCATCAATAGATGAATGGATAAACAGAATATGGTATATCATACACTGGAATATTATTCAAACATTAAAAATGAAGTTCTGATACATATGACAATATAGATGAACCTTGAAGACATCATGGTGAGTGAAATTAGCCAACCACAAAGGACAATTATTGTATGATCACAATGATGTGGAATAGTTAGGACAAGCAAATTCATAGAGTCAGAAACTAGAATACAGGTTACCAAGGACTGGGATGGTGGGTGGGGGATGGGAGTTAATGCTCAATTGGTACAGAATTTCTGTTTGGGGTGATGAAAATGTTTTGGTAATGGATAGTGGTGATGGTATCAGATCACTGTGAATGCAACTAACAACACTGAATTATGTATTTGTATGTGATCTAAAAGGGAAACTTAGATTGAGTATATGTTACTGGAATAAAAAATTTTTTTAAATCATAGGACTGTATAGCACAGTGTACCCAAATATAAACTATGGACTGCAGTTATTATAAATATAATAATATTGTCTCATCAATTGTAATGAAGTTACAGAGATGTAATGACAGAGAAAAATGAGTATGTTGGTTAAGGACATGGAAACTATTTTCTGCATGATTTTTCTGTAAACCTACAACTTCTCTAACTATAAAAAAAGCAGTGGAAAAAAGAAGATAGGCTTATTTCCAGGCATTAATCTCAGTCCTACTTTTCTACATATTCTGTCCACCTTTCAATAAAAAATTATGACACAAGAAAAGAAAAAAAAACCCACCATCAAGAGACAAAGAACCAGAAGAATTAGGTTCATATTTGACCCAGATGTTGAAAGTATAAGACAAAGCATTAAAAATTTCTTAAATCAAAAAATTAAAAATAATTCCCATTATTACTCCAGTGGTAAAGCTGTAAAATATACATGAACAGATGGAGACACTTAACAAAGATAAAAACAATTAGAGAATCCATTGGGAATGTTAGAAATACAAACCATGGTAATAAAGATAAATAATGTCTTCAATGGGCTCATCAGTAGACTCTATACAACTAAAGAAAGCATCTGTGAACTGGGTGTTAGGTCAATAGAAACTACGCAAGCTGAAACAAAGAAAAAGTGAGTAGAAAAAAAGGAAAGAACAGAGCATTCAAAAGTGTTGAGACAATATCAAATGGTCCAGGATACGTGTAATTGGACTCCTCAAAGGAAAAAGAGAAAGAGCAGAGCAAACATTTGAAGAAATAATGTCTGAGAATGCTCCAAAAATAAAGATAGATCTAATCAAAGGTCCAAGAAGCTTTGAAAACACCAAAAAGGATCTTGAAAGTAAATACAACTAGACACATCTCATTCAAACTTCTAAAAATCAGATATAAAGAGAATCTTGAAGGCAGCCAGAGGGAAAAGACACATTACATAAAATGAACAAAGATAAGAATTAGCAGAACTTCTCATAAGAAACTATGTAAGCCAGAAGACAATGGAGTGACAATCTAAAGTGCTGAAAAGAAAAAGAAAATTTTCAATTCAGAATTCTGTACTAAGGAAAAATATCCTTCAAACATAAAGAAGAAATAAAGACTTTGGAGACAAAACCATCAGGCCTCCACTACAAGAAAAGTCAAAGGAAATTCTTCACATAGAGCTCTATCATATATCTATACAATAATATGGAAAAAGTACTGCAAGTGGTAACAATGAGTATAAATATTAAATTCTAATTTTACTTTTAGCTACTCTAAAAGATAATTGACTAAAGAAAATATAGTGGCAATTCATCATGTTTTTATAAGATATGCAAAAGTAAAATGTAGGTCAACGATAGGACAAGGAATGGGAGAGAATTGGGAGTACAATGTTGTAAGGCTCTTACACTGCCCATAAAGTAGTATAACATTATTTGAGGAGTACTTGATTAATTTGCATCTACTAAATCATAGGGCAACCACCAAAACAATTTTTTTAAAAAGAGGTATACATAATGTATTGGTTTGTTAAGCTGTCAGAATATAATATATCAGAAACGGAATGGCTTTTAAAAAAAAGAATTTTAATAACTTACAAGTTTACTGTTCTAAGGCCATAAATATGTCTTAACTAAGGCATCCAAAGAAAGATCCTTAGCTCAAGGAAGAGTGATCTGGGAAGGCTTGTGGCAGGCATCTGCAGGTCCTTGTTCCTGGCTTCATTGCTTCCAGCTTCTGATGCCAGTGGTTTCCTCTCTACGTGTCTGTGGGCATTCACTTAGCTGCTCTGGGACAAAACTCTGGGTTTCAACTCTGAGCTTAGCATCTGCCAAGGCCGGATATTTCTTCTTTTAAGATTCTGACCATTTCTATAAGTCCTTGCTTAGCCCCTGGGCTATTTCCATCTTGATCTCCAAAAGTCTCCATCAGCTCTCTGTCGGCTCTGAACTTTCTCCAAAAATGTTTCCTATTTCATAGGATTCCAGGAAACTAATCAGGATCCAAATTGAATGGGTGGAGTCACATCTCATCTAACTAAAAGGTCATACCCACAATCAGGCATGCCCCGTCTTCACAGAGATAATCTAATCAAGCTTCTACCCTGCCATATTGAATCAGGATTAAAAGAAACACTGCCTCCACAAGATTGGATCAGGAGTAAAACATGGCTTTTCTGGTGTACATAATAACTTCAAACCAGCACACATAAGTCAATAGTGGAGAAAAGATGGAGTCATAACAAAACTCAATCCAAAAGAAGGAACAAAACAGTGGGAAAGTGGAACCAAAAAATGGGTAAAACAAATTGAAAACAATCAGCAGATACATTTTAAACCAAATATGTCAATACCTATATTAATGTAAATGGTCTTTAAATAAAATTTAAATGTCAGATATTATCAGACTAGATAGAAAGGAGCAACCAAATATATACTGTCAAAAATAGTCTCACTTAGGGGAAGTTTACAGCCATGTATGTCACCAGAAAGAAAGTCGGATGCTAAAACATGGGAATGTTTAACACAGCGAATCTTGTGGTGGCAGTATCTGTGACTAACTGCACAAAAATTTAAAAAGTCCTTCATGAACTAGGACAGATGTATGACACTATTATAAGGAGTTAATGATAGAGGGGCATATAGGAAAAAATGTACCTATTGCAAACTATGGATTATAGTTAATAATAATATTTTAATTTTGTTCCATCAACAGTAACAAATGCATCATACCAATACTATGGTCAATAATCTGGGGGAATAAGGAGAATGGGAGGATTAGGATTTTCGTTTTTATCTTTATTTCTTTTCTGGAGTATTGAAAATATTCTAAATTTGATCATGGGGCTGCATACACAGCTATGTGGTGGTACTATGAACCAGCGATTATATACTTCAGATGGTATTTGTGTTCTGTGAATATATCTCAATAAAATTACGTTTTAAAAAAATAGCCTCACTTTAAATATAAAGTTATAGACAGATTAAAAGTAAAAAAAATGGAAAAAGATACCCCATGCCAATACTAATCAAAAGTAGGGCAGAGCGGCTATATTAATGCCAGACAAACAAGATGGCAGAAAACACAATGCCAAAACAAAGAAAAACATTACATACATATAATAAAAGGATCAATTTACCAAGAAGACATCACAAGCTAAAACATTTTTGCACCTGACAACAGATCTTCAAAATACCCGAAGTAAATATCAAGAGACAAAGACGAAGCCACAAAATCCACTCCTCTCACAGAAGTCAGTAGAAGTACATAAAATTGATAAGAACATGGCAGACCTGAACTACCATCCAAATTAACTTCATTGTCATTTACTGAACACTGCACATAGCAACAGCAGAAAAACATTCTTTGGGGTAGACATGGTACCTTCTCTAATGTCATGAAACATAATTGAAACAGATCTCAAATAATTGAAATCATTAAAAGTATGTTTTCAATGAAAATGCAATGAACATAAAAATCAATAATAGAAAGATATCTGGGAAGCCTCAAATATTTGGAAATTAAGCAACACACTTCTAAATAATTCATGGGACATAAGTGAAGTCATAAAGGAAATTAGGAAATACATTTAAGCTAATAAAATTAAAACATAACATATATATAATATATCTATAGATATAGATATATTATATATGTATAGAAATATATATAGATATATATATCCCTTTTTAGTTTTTTGGTGTATTGGAGTGGCTGGAGAGAAGTACCTGAAATTGTTGAGCTGTGCTCTAGTAGCCTTGATTCTTGAAGCAATCGTATAATGATATAGCTTTTACAATGTGACCGTGTGATTGTGAAAACTCTGTTGCTTCTTTTATTCAGGGTATGGATAGATAAATTTAAAAATAAGGATGATAAGTAAATAAATAATGGGGGAATGAAAGGTTAAAAAAATAGGTATTTTGAAATACTAGTGGTCAGTGAGAAGGAGGGGTATGGGGTATGGGATGTATGATTATTTTCTTTTTATTTCATTTTTGGAGTGATGCAAAGTTTTAAAACTGATCATGGTGAAGAATACACAACTACATGATGGTATTGTGAGCCATTGATTGTACACCATGTATAGACTTACTTGTGTGAAGATTCCTCAATAAAGATATTTTTTAAAAAAACATAACCTATAATAAATTTCAGGATGCCACTAAAGCTCAGAGGAAATGTATAGCATTAAAGACATGAGAAAAAGAGTCTCAAATTAATCATCTAATTTAGACTCTAAGAAACCAGAAAGATTATATTAAACTCTAAGCAAACAAAAAGAAGGAAATAGTGGAGAGACAAAGAGAAATGAATGAAAATGAAAGCAGAAAAATAGGTAAAACAACTTAAAAAGAAATAAAAGCTATTTCTTTAAAATGAACAATAAAATTGTTGAACTTTGAGCCAGAAACTTTTAGCTAGGAAAGAAAGAAGGCATAACTTATCAATATGAGGAATAAAAAAAGGGACATCACTATGGATCTCATAAACACTAAAAGGAAACTAAAGGAATGTAATGAACAACTTTATGCTCATAAATTTGACAACTTAAATGAAATAGAAAGATTCCTTGAAAGTCACAAATTAGTAACATTCACCCAAGAAGAAACATATAAGCTGAAGAGTTCTACATCTATTAAATAAATTGAATTTGTAGTTTAAAACTTTCTTCAAAATTTTCCAACAAAGAAAACTCCTGGCCCAGATGGCTTCATTGATAATTTCCAACAGTCATTTAAGGAAGACATAATGGCAATCCTACATAAACTCTTCCAGAAAAAGTGAAGAAAAATGAACACTTCCCAACTTATTTCTTGAAGACAGCATTAACCTAATTAACCAAAAAAAAAAAAAAAAACAGAAAAAGATATTGACAAACACATTGGGAAAAAAACAAACCACAGTTGCAAAAAGCCACAACACAAGAACACTTGCCTGCCATGCCAGAGGACCCGGGTTCGATTCCCGGTGCCTGCCCATGTAAAAAATAAAAATAAAAAAGCCACAACAAAGTATTGACAAATCAAATCCAGCAATGTATAAAAAAGATAACGTCATGACCAAGTGGAATATGTTCCAAGAATGAAAGGTAGGTTTAATATACAAAAATTAACATTGTAACTCACCATGCATTTGTAATCTCAATAGAGACAGAAAAAATATTTGACAAAATCCAGCACCCATTTCTTATTTTTAAAAAACATTCACAAATTTCAACCAACTAGGAGTAAAAGAAAACTTATGCAACTCGAGAAAAAACATCTTTGAAAAGTATAAATTAAATTAAAATCAATTGATTTTGACAACGTAAAGGAAACTAAATGGAGAAAGCAGAGTCTTTTCAACAAATACTGAAACAAATAAGCATCCATTTGCAAAAACTAGGAACTTCAATCCATACCTTGCAACATATATAAAACAATGCAAAATATATAATAGACTTAAATGTGAACCTAAAACTATAACATTTCAAAACAAAAATAAGAGAAAATATTTATGACCTTGGGTTAGGCAAAGATTGCTGAGACACAACATAATCATGATCAATAAAGTAAAAAAAAATGATAAATTGATGTTCACTAAAATTATAAACTTCTCTGCAAAAGACACAGTTAAGAGAATGAAAAAGAAGTCATAGCCTGGGAGAAAATATTTGCAGAATAATATCTGACAAAAGTCTTGTATTCAGAATATATTAGGAATTCCCAAAACTCAATAATAAGAAAGTAAATAACACAATTAAAAATGGTAAAAGATTTGACAGACACTTCACCAAAGACAATATAAGGGTGGCAGATAAGTACATGAAAAGATGCCCAACATTATTAGTCATTATGAAAACACAAGTTACAAACAATGAGATATATTTAGTGCTCATAAATATGCAAGGCACCTAGGAGGATTCTTATACATTGCTTATGAGAATGCAAAATGCTACAGTCACTTGGAAAAATTTGGCAGCCTAATAAACTAAACATACACATACCATGTGACTATAAAGCCCACTCCTAGAAATTTACCCAAGAGAAATGAAAACTTGTGTCCACAAAAACTTGGACATGAATGTTTATAATGTTTTTATTTATGACTACTTAATTTGGAAACAATTATCCTTTAATTGCTGAATGGGTAAGCAAACTGTGATACATTCATGCAGTGGAATGCTACACGGCAGCAAAAATGATTGAACTACTGATATACATGACAACATGGATAAATTTTAAATGTATTTTGCTAAGTGAAAATCACAGAGGGCATAAGAAAATGTGAGGAATGATGGAATGTTACATACCTTAATTGTAGCAGTAGTTACCTGACCAATGATGTTTGTCAAAACTCAGAACACTATACTTAAAGGACAAATTTAACTAATGCTTTTCTTTCTAGCACTGGTTAAATTACTTGTTTTCTCTCAAATTACTTGGAATCAAAGAAGAATTTGCATCCTCTACTTGTACTTTTACACAACTAATTAAATATCAGAGAATGATGGATACCGCCTGAAGCATCCTGCAAATAGAGAATTATTAGAAATTAATTTGTTGGTTCACTCTCTCAAACATTTATAAAAATACTCATACAAAACAGTCTATTAAAAATGGTGGATTAACACAGCAATCATGTAAGGAAGAAACAAAAAAGTTAATTAAAGTTCATTTATTCTACTAGCTCATATAATGAGAATGAAGTTGACTAAATTGAGCATAGTAAAAGGTTTTTCAATCCAATTTGATTTGCATCCTAAATAAATTTTATATGTACATATATAGATTTTTTTCATATGCTTATATAAGATTTCATAACTCTGAAAATGTACCAAAATAATCCTTAAGAAGACACCTTAACAAAATTCCCTAATCAGACGTTTAAAACTCTATGACTATGATTTAGGATGCTAGCAGTAGATAAAATTATTTTCCATCACCCCTTTAGAATATTTGATTACTAATTTACATAGGCAAAGCAACAGAACATAATGAATGCATAAGTCACCTTTAAGAGGGAGTCTTTCAGAATTGAAAATGAGTACTTCCTTGCCTTTTTTTCAGGAATACTAATGATTCAAATACACTTCTATCCTATCAGATGAAAATACCATAAAGCACTAATGTGCCAGGAAATTGGATGTTGGTTGATACAATGACATGTGAGTACATGAAGCAATCTTTTATTATTTGATTATGAAGTGCCTCCTTTACCCTTCAATTCTGTCATAAATTCAACTATGTGTTGATTTATGACAGGCTCACACAAAATCACAATTGTCTTGTTTAAAGCTATTCCAAGCCCAAGCAATGTTTGAAAATAGGAAGGCAATTTAAATGTGCACCGAAACAATTCAAAATTGCCATCAAAATGGGGATTCTCAGTGGGTTTCTTCTTTTGTGTTTCTCTCTGATGACCACTGTGCTTGTTCTTATGTAGCACATTCTCAAACCATAAAGTGAGGAAGGCAGTTCAGGCAGTGGCATGCACTGCCTCTAATTCCACTGACCATGGATGGCTCAGCAGTCTGTCTGATGTCTCCAAAGACTGCCCTATTTCTATGAGGACTTATCAATCTTTGGCAACAACGACAACCAAAAAAAGTGGCATTTTAATGAGAAGTTCATTAAATATTATCACTCTAAATCTATTTTCTATGCAGCCGTGACCAATAGATTGAAATAAATATTTAAATTATATTGGCATTATATAATCAGATTATGTCAGATTCTGCCAAGACTATCTCTACCTACATTGATGAATAGGTAATAGGGTGGGCTATTAACCAACTAAAATAGCTTATGAAAAAGAATTCCAGACCCACTGTATCCAAGGTACATAATCTTGGGCAAGCCAAGAAATTTTGTCACATCCATTAAAATGCTTTATGAGGGGATGGGCTGGAGTGGCAGGCAGTATCCTTTGGCACTTAGTGTGCTGATGCTTCACTCTTTAAGAAGAGAGAGTTAAAGCTCTCTTTTCTGTCTGACCTTCCCTACCCTAAGAATTTTTCTATGCGTACTCGGGGTATTGGAATTGTTAAGGGAGGTAAATCTTCCTTTTCACAACACCAAACTGGTCTTATTCTATGAGCATTAATTAGTAATGGTAGAGATCTATGGGGGGCGGGGGGAATGACTTTGGGGAAAATAAAGCCTGTGTTTTTAATACTTGATTTACAAAACATATCAAATATTCACAAGACCCATAAATGCTTTTTTTATCACTCGTGACTCTGACTTCATGCTAATTTAACAAACATTCTCTCATTCCTCCTATGAGCTCAGTCCCTGATTTTGGCCTTTTACATCTGAAAGGCAGTTTTATAGTTTAAAATGTATTTTATCACAAATGATCAGCCCTTGTAAATCAGGAACAGTTAAAAAGAATATTCTTCATATAAATCAAGACAATTTCCCAAATTTGAATAAAGTTTAGTGTTTTGTTTTGTTTTTTAATTTGTTTCATTTTCAGTTGTTTTTTTTGTGGTTTGTTTTTTTTTTTTGGTTTTATGTTTTATATTTTTGCAAGTTGGATATATGATTCAAGTAATTGTCACTCCTCTTGAATTTTCTTGGGTCTATAAATGTGGAATTTGGTACCCCTGTTGTATTATATCTCAGTGGCGGACTCCAGTCTGATGCTACCCCAGAGAAGAACAATGTAATTTGGAAAGCCTCTGGACTTCTTAGCAATTTTTAAGAGCTTTGCATATTTCATTCCATGATTTCAGAAGAGCAGAGAAAAGAAGGAAGCTGATTTGCAGGATGCACACTCTCCTGCCAAGAGCAGATTGAAAAATTTAGCTCATGTTGCTTCTTTTTTCCAATATATTGATGGATCCATACCATGTAATACTCAGCCACTGAACTGTATTTTCTCCACGAAAGGAGTGTATGTTTTACATAGCCCACACTGGGCTTCATGTTACTAACGGGCCCTAAAGCCTCTAAGAGACCACTTGTCTGAGTGCTATGATGTCTCAGCTGGAATTTAACTTCTATTACTATCTGGTTTTATGACCTTTGGAAAGTCTCTTAACCTTTCTAAAAATCTCTTAACATTTCTCCAGTCCCAGGCTTTGAAAGTGTGGATAACAATAGACATGGTACTTGCTTTTCAGAGCTGGCATGAGGATTAATTAGCTAATATTTGTTAAGAGCTATATAAATGCTAAGTATTATAATTATTCTTTACTTATATTAGCATTACAAAATGTCAGTGTGTTGAATGGGAAAGGAAGATAGGGCTATAGGACCCTGGTGCGGTATGACACTTTTATAAGTTTCCCCTCTTTGATGAAATTACCAGAATTGTGTTTAGTTACCCTTATTAATGGCTTCATTATTACCAGGAGATTGCAATTAGCTCATTTGAAATGATACATACAACTAGAATTCACAGTTTTATATGGACCAGAAGACTCAGGGAAGGGCCCCCCCCAGGATGGTCTGCAAATCACTGAATTGTAGTGGGCCATGATTGCTCCTTGGGGTTCACATCTGACTGCGTGAAGGTAAACATACTCCATCAGGTTGTGCCGTTCCTCTGTGTTCAGTACAGTCTGGCTGGGTATTCAGGGTCCATTCATCATATTTTACTCTCTTCCTTAGACCTACAGTGTTGAGCAATGGGAAGAAAGATTTAACAAATAAATATGTAGGGCGGCTGCCGTGGCTCAGCAGGCAGAGCTCCAACCTGCCGTGCTGGAGGTCTGGAGTTCGATCCCTGGTGCCTCCTGCCCGTATGCAAATTTAAAAAAAAATTTTTTTTTAAATAAATAAATAAATATGTAAATAAATGAAAAAGTCAAGGGAGACTTTTAGTCGATAATTCCATATAAGGATGCCTAACAATTGTTGACTCTGGTGGGTCTTCTGTTCCCTCTACCATCACAACGTGGACTTCATAGTCTTAACTATATGGGTACTTGGAAGTCTAAGTAGATTTAGCATCTGGATTACATACATATTCCCAAAGCGAAGGAGATTCAGTGTAAAAAATATACATATTCTATCACATCTATTTGGATCAAAATGATCACTTATTAAAGGGATATCTCAGGGCCTGAATGCAGCCTCTAGTATTAATATACCTCCTTAAAATCATAGGATACTTTTTTGCATGACAAGCCAAATTGTTCCCGATCCTGGTAAGTTGCTGGAAGTCACTAAAAGTTTTTATTCATTTACTCGCTTCCATATTTAAGACTCAAGGATGCTAAATTGTGGATCCTTTTTGATAAGTAAATAGTTGGTCTCAACATCCACCACCACCAAAAGAGAGCAGAATAGGAAATTCTCATGGAGGAACATACAAGGAGAAGTTAAGAAATCTCATGCTTAGTCTAATCTGTATTTCCCCAAACAGGTTGGTTCCCAGTCACATGGAGAAACTGAAGCAGGTTATGAGATATCTGTACTTAAAATTTCCACAGAAAAAAATGTATATAGCCACTCAGAAGTGGGTAATAAATGAAAAAGAATTTCTATACTGGTGCCTGGTACTCTGCAACACTCTTTCTCTGACATCAATATTATATTACCAATTGGCACTGTCTTGAAAAAAACATCAGAGACTAGTAATAACTATGGATTAGCAGATAGAGATAGAGACGCTCCAACAGATGCTCATTAGTAAAACCCAAAGTGATTCTGGTAAGGAAAATAAAACTGCTGCAAACTGATTCAATAATATCAGCCAAGGTGTCAGAAGTTAAAGAGTTACTCTCAGTTTGAGCAAATGTTTCGTTCACACATGCACTTAAATGTCTTCCCCCCACCACACCCCTAAAAATGTATGGTGTTTGTCTTTTTCCTTTCCCCCTACAGACAGGCAGATTATTACAAAAGAGCATTTTGCGTAGGTGAGTATTATAAACCGATTGAAACAGAATTGCATCATCATTTCAAGTCAATAGGCAGAAAATATGTCTCTTGACTTAGCAATTCCCAGATTGTTGTCAGGAAATAGACACAAATCATCTGAAAATCTTATATTTTTTCATACCGAAGAAAGTTTTTCTTGTAAATAGCTATGTACAGAATTTCCCTTACCGATTTAAACAAAGGGAAGATCCAGGATGTTTTGGTAATTTATTCTTCTGTCTTCATTTATATCTCTACAGAAGTAGAGTTAATATTATATGGTGCCAATATATTTTTAACAGAGTAATACATTCAATACAGCCATGACCTTTTCCCCTGTAATTAGCTCCAACTGAAATTAGATTCAGTGAAAGCACAGCTCCAATTAGAGCTAAATCAAAACAAAACTCAGGGTTTGATTTCATATAGCAAGATTGTTGAGGGGAAAAAAACGGGGTGGGGAGAGAGAGGATTTTCTTCAAATTTAGTTCAGTAGATTGAACCAGATGGTAAATCCTTTGAAGTTTGGAAAAAATATACATTTATTCACATTTCTTGTGACTCAGAGAGATATTATAGTCTCACCTCGGTTGACCAGTTTTCAAGTACTCTGCAAACTACAAATCAAAAGTCTTCATAGTTCTGATATAGGGAAAGATCTGTTTTCTCTAGGAGAGTAAAAAAAAAAAAGGAAGAAGAAGAAGCACTCTTCAAGCTTCCTGTAGGGATAATATTATGAAACTAAAAATCAAGTTTATAAGGGTAATTGTACCCTTATAAGACAAGTTCAAATTTAGAACTTGTCTCATCCCAAAAAACCCTATGTAACTTCTTAACATACAAGTGAGTCTATGACATAGTAGAATTTCTCTCTAAGTTCAGTTTCCTTATCTGTAAAGCAACCAAACACAACATTAAGATAAATCCTCATTCATGAGGCATCCTATAAATGTGAATTACATTTCTTCCCTTCCTCTTATCAATCTGGTGTTGAGGAAAGTCCATGGTACAAACAAAATGAAGTCTTTGTGAAATAGAGTAGTAGAAAACTTGGCTTCAAAAAAGGAGTTTAGAACTAAATCACTGGGAGTTACAAAATGCTTCTGAAGCCTCAACTGAAATGCCAGTTCAGAAGAAACCATCTGAGAAGATGGGGGTCATCCTTCAGGACCTAATATACTTATTAAATTGGAGACTACTACATAGCACTATTTCCCCAATAGGAAGAATACATGGATTTGGAAACCAAAGGGTAGAATTAAGATTGGCCCCACACTCTCTCTTCCAAGGACCCACTGGAGGACTTTGTACTTCCTGTCCCATAACTCTAGGCTAAGCAGGCTTGAGGTCTGGTCCCAAGAGGGGACATACTCTTACTAGAAGATGCATTGAGGGTTCATTCCACTGGACTAAAAGATAAAGCTAATTCCAGGGCACTTTGTACTCTGTCCAAAGCAATGAAATGTCCAAGCAAATGAAAACAGGAGTCACTATATTGGTAGAAATCATATATCCTGATCATCGGGAGGAAGTAGGGCTATTCTTACACAGTAGGAGCTGGAGAAATATGTGCAGAATTCAGGTCCATCCATTTGGATGTCTCCCGGTAATCCTCTGCCCGTTGTAACTGAACAGAGTGAAGCAGCAATCCCAACCTGAAAAGTGTATGACTGCCAAGCACTAAACCCTTCAGGTATGAAAGTGTGGCTACTATCAGATAAACCACCCGAAATTTCCACGATGTTAACTGAAGATAATGAGAATTTACACAGGTAGTGGAGTAGGGAGGAGATGAGTTTAGTAGCAGCTCCAAGATCAATTGCAGTGATAGTAGCTGCAGTTCAGCCCATGACCCTCCTTCTTGTTTTTTAATTTCCCTCAAGAAGAAAGACCCACAGCACTCATTGAGGGATGAACCCTGAATCTGTGTGGAGAAGGAGATCTGTGCAGCAGGAGGGGTAGACTGTGGCCAGCCATGAGACCATCCCTCCTGGACCTCCAATGACAGGTCTCAGGTAGGGTGTGAAATACCAAGACCTTTGTTTTAGTGGTCAATAGACCTTCCATCTAAAAGCCTGCCATCAATAAATTGTGATAAATTGATAATTTATACTGAGAAAAATAGACATTAGAAGGTAGAAGCTGAGCCAGGAGGATGTCATACCTCATAACTATGACTGTAGGAGCAGCAAAGACAAGAAAAAAGAGAGAGGAGAAGAGAGGCGAGGAGGGGGAGTGGGGAGGGGAGAGGGGAGGAGGCAGGAGGGACAGGGAGGGGAGAGGTGGGAAGAAAGAAAGGAAGGAAGGAAAGAAGTAAGGAAGGAAGGGAAGAAAGGAGAGAGGAAAGGAGGGAGAAAGGAAGGGAGGGAGGGGAAAGGAGGAAAGTTATAACTTAAACATCTTTCAAAATCATATAAAAATTAAAAGAAAAAAAGTTAATAGCAATCAAGATTATTTAATGTCCTATCTTTATCCCCACTCCCCATGTGTATTGAAATAGAGAGAAGTTTACATCTACCTGAGAAGGAAAACTAAGGTTTATCAAACACATACTCTGTGCTTTCTATTTACATGTTCTATTTTGTATAGTATGCTTAATTCTTATAGTCAGAGAATACAGTGTCCATTTAACAGATGAACAAAAAACTGAACCACAAGGAGATTTAACAATTAGAACTGTTTGGGTACAAGCTATGGAAGACCTGACTAACAGTGACGTGGACTAGTGAAGCCTTGTTTCTCAGACAGTAGAAAGTTTGGGATGGGAAGCAGAGACTCAACATTGCCATCAGGGACTCAGGCTCCTGCCTCTCTGCTTCTCCATCCCCAGCATGTGGTTTTTATCCTTTCAAGATAGGACCTCAGACCATTGCAAATGAATTCTAGGTAGGAAGTTAAAGGAGGATGGAAGAGCAAAGGGTAAACAGAAAAAGGCCATGTGGTCAATTCAGTCCATTTTTATCAGCAGAACAAAAGGTTATCTGGAAGCCTCATCCAAAACTTAATCTCAATGTCCAAAGCTATATTATATAGCCACCGATATCTATAAATTGAGTATTCCTAACTTAAATACAGCCCTGAATAAAATCAGCGTAGGTAATGAGTTAATATTTATAATGTGTTTAGAATAAGATCTGACACATAGAAGTGCTATATATGTATTTAATAAATGAAGGAATAAGTTATGAAGGAATTTTTCAAGTGGGACTGGATATTGGGTAGGCAAATAGAATTATTTAACACAGAGCTAACTAACTTCTCTAAACAGCCCAGCTAGCAAATGGTAGTACTGTCATTCCCTCCTGAATTTTTCTGACTTCATAGGCTCTTTTTAGTTTATGTCTTAATATTACTACAAAACAAGACCCCCCAATCATATCCACAGTTTAAAAATCCCAAGGTGAATATATTCACAGAAGTCATAATGATCATCATATGTGCTGCTTAAATATTAGTATCACAAATGAAGAAGGCATTTATCAGAAAATAGGCATGCCAATCTAAGCCATTTCACTCTCTAATATGGGTTCCATAGTCTTTTTTATGCCAGGTTTGGGGAAAAATCAAGGGTAACATTGATTTTTAAGGTCAACCCTGCCTTAAACCTAAGAACCCAAGACTGTTCCTATGATTCTGTCTCTTATCCTAGAACCCTGAGAAGAGAAATCTCATTTGCAAAACTTTCACTTCCTCATAATGTTATCATTGTCATTTATTGCAGTGGTTTGAGATAGGTATCTGAATCAGCGGTTCTAGGTAAAACAGAGCCACTCATAACCTGAAAGTGAAAGTAACCTGTCTTCCCAAGAAATAACTGATAAATGAGTGCAAAAAATAATATGGAGATTGCCTTTTGTTAACTAGTTTGATAGCATTTCTGGGGTTTGTCCCTTAGAATTGTGAGTTATCTTAATTTGTCTTAATTGACAGTTACCCCCCCCCCACATCAACACAGTTGGTAACTCCCTTTGTTTGACCTTAGACATCTTTTAATGCCAAATCTCCTCCTCCAATTACAGGTACACCAGGTCGGCTTAGATTTGTTCTAAATGACAGAAGAGAGACTCAAAGATGAGCCCTTATAAAAATTCATTACTGATGAATATTGAAATATTGCTGGAAAATTAATCAGTATTATTAAACATCAAGAGATTGATGCCAGCTTGTTCTATGGAGACAGAACCAACCACTACAGAAGAGTTATTAAAAGTGCTGATTGAGAATTCTTAAATATATATGTACGTGAATGTGAAAATTACTAATTTCTCAGAGGTCAATCAAGGATAGAAAGTAAATGGAAAGCTAAGTATGAAGTGTTCAGTGATACAGGAGATTTCCATGGCCCTGCTCCACAGTCTTGTCACATCCACAGAATTCATATTGACTCTACCTCTAGTACCTCTTTACTAATCAAAGAAAGGGAGTCTGGCCTTTTACTTTAGCTGAGATCCACTACGGATTCAGTGGATTTCCACTGATTAGGTCAAGACCTTAAGAACCCAATTAAATAATGAAATCCTATGTGCTTCTCAAAAAGAAATTACTGTTTTCTTTTCATGTGAATTATGACTTGTTTAAACTCTAGTGACTGCTGAGTTTCCACTCACAGAAGACAAATATTTGCTAATTAAGGGTAAAAATAGATAGATGCAGAAGGTCAATCTTCTTATTCCTTTTTGGAAATCATACAAGGAAGTTTGTGTCTTCCAAAGTGTGCTTTACAAAACATATAGAAATTCCTGTCTTGTCTTCCATACACACTGACATCATTATCACACTATAACATGCCTTCCTTTGTGTTCTAGTTTGCTACCTGCCGGAATGCAATATACCAGAAACGGAACAGCTTTTAACAAGGGGAATTTAATGAATTGCTAGTTTACAGTTCTAAGGCCGAGAAAATGTCCCAATTATAACAAGTCTATAGAAATGTCCAATCAAATGCCTCCAGGGAAAGATACCTTGGTTCAAGAAGGCCAATGAAGTTCATGGTTTCTTTCTCAAGTGGAAGGGCACGTGGCGAACACGGCATCATCTGCTAGCTTCTTCTCCTGGCTTCCTGTTTCATGAAGCTCCCCGGGAGGCATTTTCCTTCTTCATCTCCAAGGGTTGCTGGCTGGTGGACTCTGCTTCTCGTGGCTCTACCAAAAGGGACTCTCTCCAAAATGTTTCCTCTTTTAAAGGATTCCAGCAAGCAACTCCACCTTTAGTGGGTGGAGGAAAATCTCCATGGAAATCATCTAATCAAAAGTTACCACCCACAATTGGGTGGGTCACATCTTTATGGAAACAATCAAAATGCTCCCGCCCAGCAATATTGAATGAGGATCAAAGGGCATGGC